>DWRA01000923.1:0-19979 GCA_018250295.1 Spathilepia clonius | reverse complement strand
TATTTATAACAAACAATTATATCAATTATTTCGTAAATAATTCAACATGAGGTTAATATTAAATTGTAATTCTGTCAAGTGCATAAAAAATAATATAATTGATACTCCATTTTGGGGCGTTATGCACTGTCATGTAAACCAAGTGTGTGTGTGTGTTAGTTCAATGGATTCGGGTTAATTGATTTAAAATTCAGTTGCAAGATTTTACTATCGTACACATACGACCTAACGAGGCAAGGTAAATAAAAGCGTGTAAAAGTGTTTCGGTACGAGTGTACACAATATATTTACATCAAGTCAGAGTCTTGCAAAAACTTTCCAAATGTAAAAGTTGTAGTAATGCTAGCATAAAAAGTATCGCGCTTATAGAGAAACTGCTGAAACCAGTATCTGATTGAATCAGAAGGGAGACTTCCCCCGTCACTCAGCGACAAATTACATCAAAGCGTGTGCTGAGTTATTGCATTAGTCGCCTATCAAAATTCCCGGGCCAAAGTGCTAGAAAATGTGCTTTATCAAGTAAGTATTACACCGGGTAATTTTGCTAAGCGGGCCACTTTAAGCGGTATTTATTAACGGATATATCGCTTCACATTTTCATAGCTCTTGTCGTTCGGTTTTAATTATAATTACTTATGTTAAAATAAGAATATGACTAGAGAGTTGGTGAAGTTTATAAACACAAGTAATCCTGACATTAATATTACTCATGAAGGATTACAAAACCCATGTTTTTTAATTTTTATTTGGATCTTGTGATGAACACTTTCTATTTTTTAGTATAATTCTTTCACATCTTTTAATCTGTTCTCGCTAAATTTAACGTTACATGAAATACAAATTTCGAAACACGTGACACTTGTTGTAAATTCCACATTTCCGACAATTTCAGTTAATTACCCTACAAATGGGATAAATTGTCAATGTAGTCGGCTCACACACTCCCGGGCGCGGGCATTATGCCCCATTCCGGGATTGTTGTGCCAAAATCCCGAACATACTGTTGGCTTTGCATAAATTAAACAGCGTATTATATTTGCGGTTTCCCAAAATTTACAGCCATTCATATACCAATATGTGTACGTAATTTACTACTAAAAATCGGATGTTTGGTAATTTTAGTTATGTTAACTGTTTTTCGTCAACCAGTTTATTTTGTAAATAATATAATAATAATATAGTCCACCTGATGGTAAATGGCCACTACCGCTCATAGCACGTGTACTAACCCCTGATAGGAATAGAGTACCGGTTGTCGGGCATTGATGTGACCTCTGTGGACTAAGTTGGAGCGCATAGTGTAAGTCTCTCCTCAACATACCTTTCAAACCAGAACACATCAATGCGTTTCTTATTATGCAAAAAAGGTATGACAGTAGTACCTCTGGAATCGAATAGCAAAGAGTTCTACCTTCAAAGAGAACTATGTATATGTAGTATCGTTGTATTACAAATGTAAGTAATTGTATCTGTTCTCCGATAGGACCGTGATTACCAAGCAATTACACGAATTAGTTGCGAAAGCAATAAAATAGCGGCTCTACCGTATTGTCCATTAACCTAGATCTAGCGAGACCATCAATCTAGTGCTTATCATCGAGATCTTTGTTTATCGAGCTGTTGGCAACGACGTAAACAATCTACGTGTTTGTATATCTTGATTAAGATGTAATCTATTATTGATCACGTGTTACAATTTAAATCATAAGTACTTGTATATACAATACAGGTATAAAATATTACGTTGATATTTAATTTTATTATGCAAGTTTAAATTAATAGTTGATTTATTACATCTTTAGCAAAGAGAAATCTTAATCGCTTCCAGAAGTCGCCCGGCTGGGTGAGCTAGCTCAGTTCGGAGCCTGTGTACATGCAAGATGTCAAGGAAACTTTGATAGTGTAATTCAGAAACGCCATCTGTTGATTAGTTGCAGAAAGACGCCTCACATCCATTGAATGGTGGTAGAACCTTTTGTGATTCGATTCTGGCAGCACTCACTTTTTATGCCTAACGACAATAGTGCTATCCGCTGTTGTATTCTTATTGGAGGAATGTGGTAAGAAAAACATGTACTTATTTATCCGAGGCGATCCAATTTAATCCTCAGGAGAAGCAAAGGGTCTGAGGCCGACTTCAGAAAGGATTCTTATCTAGGGTCGATTACAGGTGTCCATCAGTGACAGTTACTACTTACCATCGGCTGGACAGCATGTGCTTTTGCTACTTCCGTCATATGGAAAACCTCTTAACTACGTCCTTACGCTGACCGCATTCCATAAAATCCTTCAGAGCCGCCTGCACCGTAAGTAATACATCACGACGAGAGCAATATTTAGAGCCGGCACGTCATTTATCGGCTCACTCGCCCGTTTTGATTTACGTCCGTCATTCCTCACGCCGAGCGCGCTGGCGAGCCGCCAACAGGTGGCTCTCATGGCGCACACACGCTAACCGATCTGGAAGCTATTATGTAAACTTGTACATGTAACTGAGTGTATTGTGTATGTTATCAAAGACATTCATATATTCTCTTTGTGTTGTTGACATAACGGATTACGTGTATGATCTCTCCCCTCTTTACAAATTTGTTTAAGAGAAATAATATTTACGATATCAATATACTTACTTATTATGCGCATATTCTATAAATTTATGTACTAAGTCAGGACGGTAGTCCCGCTGAAAATTAAAAAATATATAATGTTCCTTTATAATTAGTGGATAATACTATTTTAACTATTCCAGGTCATTTTTAAAGCGCATAATGCACATATAAGCGTAAATTTAATTGATCCTTTTTTGAAGATCAATCAAAAAAGGGTCAAAGGGATTATATCAGCGTTTTAACTGGAATCGGGGCGTACTTTCGATGTAAGACAATCGATTCGTTTCAGCACTAATTATATTATGATACTTTTCAATGAATAAAGAGCTATATACTTACATAATTCTGAGTTCCTAAACTCAAAATGCGTATGTAGCAGTTAACGGAGAGCATCTGGCGAGCCGACGCCATTAAACCCCGTAGTGCGTACGGTACGCACGGCTATTTGTAAACGGAGGTGATAACGTGATGGCAGAATTTATTGCGCCCGAAACGGAACAGAACGTGTATACATACTTGTATCTCCATGAAATAAATGTGCTCGCGTAAAGTGGCAGAACGAATACGGTTTATTACAGGTATTACCGATACACCTATTCTTCGCCTGAAGTAGTTCTTCCGTTTCAGTGGAAGATTGGGGATGCCCGCTGACTTATACATGAGGCGACTAATTTAGTCTTCAGAAGTGGCGACACGTCTGTAATTGACTTCAGGTAGAACTCCTGTTCCTTTTTGAGTTGGTTACAGATGATCGTGGGCGGCAGTAACTAGTTGCCAACGGGTGGACTCTGTGCTCGTTTACTACTTAAGTATTAAAAAAACTACTTAGGATTTTTTCTAAATTAAGTATTTTTTATGAAAAATATTTGACTGAGACTGTTTACAAGTAATATCATATTCTTAAATATTTTGTCAATATCTATATAAAATATATTTATATTTCACTCAAAGTAAATCTAGAAACAGTAAGTAAGTACCTACTGTAAGTCGTTTCGTAAATAACAAAACGACGTTACTACAGGATTGACTAGCGAATAATAGGAAACATTTCGATCTGAAATAACGAAACCTTTTACCTGAAATTCGGCTCCATTTCGTTCGTTATTACCGACATATTGAGCATAGAGCGAATGCTGTTGTCCCAATACATTTATCTCGTTAGTACAGACTGTAGGGCTTGCGATCTAAGATCGATTAAACAAAGATTCGTTTTTCTAGAACAAAACCATATATTTTAATGGATGCTAAGTAATAAATAGAACTAACTAGTCTACTTTTTCCTAATAATGTTTATTTTTTCCTTCATTTTTTTCTTGCTGATATGGATAACGGGTGACCTTCTTCCCCTATATCAATATTTTTGTGGATCGAGATGTCTAGATCGAGACCATTTTTCGCGGAGAACAAGCATCCCTAGTAGACTATAAACCAGAGTAAACCAGTCTTATTTATTATGTACTTATCACAATATTGTATGATCAGCCCGTACCGCAAATAAGTTGCATTATATTGTAACTTCCTGTCTGAGTCCTGACTGCCGTATAGTACTACATTTACTCAAGTGCTGAAACAGACGTAAAGTTGAAGTTAAAATGTAAAAGCTGCTACGACAAACTGATGACTTGAAGGACATTTAACAAAATAAATGATTACACTACTTTAACATAACGAGAAAACTAGTTGAGCGCCAGTTCGGCGTTGTCGGCGCGCGGCGACGCTCATTCCTCTCCGCGACGTTAACAACCGCTCGCCGATTAATCGTCATTCCCTGCACATTCATTCCTCATTCCTTGTTGTACTCAACATTATCGTTTTGCTTTTTAACTTAAACTGAGTGTTTATGCAGATAATTAGATAGAATTTGTGTATGATATATAAGAGAAGTGATACACAACAAACCAAGCCAACGTTCGTCGCCGGTGACGTTTGGCAACAGTCAGCGACCATTCGATCAGCACCATTATGGTCGAATTTAGCTCGTTTGTATCAGGAGCAGGGATCCTCCTCTGAAACCTGAGACACTGACGCGCATAGTGACCTTGAATTTTCGAAGTTTGCGTCGATTAGAATTCAATTATTCCTTAATTCAGCGGTGAATCCTATTGTTCCTACGAGTCAATAAAGTGATATTCCAAAAAGCTTTTACAAGGTCGATGATTTTTATAGCTCACATAACAATGCAGTGTTTCGTAATAGCCAGAGCCGCCTCACATATTGTTTCGTGACACGGTATTCACATGCACCACAGTTGGCTATAAGCGGTATTAATTTCCGTTGCCGCTGCGCGTGACACCTGTGGTTCGGCTTATTGCTTTGAACCGAGTGACACTTTCAATTACAACACGAATGCGATAATGCAATTTCTAAATTTGGCAAAACATAAAGTATTTGAACTAGAAAAAATTCAAAGCAACTGTTAAAATGTGTATTCTACAAAAACTTACTACCATAACTGATCGCCTTTACCTTCAAATGAATATCTGGTCTCACATAAGAGTAAAAATGTGGGTATTAAAAACAATTAAAAAGTTATAAACATACGGCTATGGGCAAGAAATTAGATAAGTAAGGCGTCCTCTAACCTAACCAAAGTTGTTTAATCTTGCCGCTTTAAACAAAAGCTGACATCGTTTTTAATGCTACAGCCCTTTAGAACTTGTTAAAATGTATCAGTTGCTGCTCTATAAATCTATGGTTCACGTAACATACGCCCTGCTAGAGACTTCTATTCGAATTAACTGCGGCTCGTGTCCCGCGGGTAAAGGTGTTAGTATGGTATTTAACTGCACTTGTAAAACCATAATCGAGTTAAGTTTGTTGTTCTTAGGGAACGATGTAATAAGTTTGTAGCAATTGTCGCCACTTTGTTAAAAGTAAATTGTCCCGCAATTGACTAAGTAAGTCTGTCCCGTAATCCGGCGTAAGCTGTGTTAGCGCGCGGTAATCTGGCGAGCGGCCGCGCGCCGCGCCGTGGGCGACCCGCCTTTTTCAATCTGTTTGTATTTCAGCCACTTCAATTTGAAAAGAAAGCCAGGTTTATTTAAGAATTCTCGGCTTTTATTTACTCAAAATCTATTTAATTCTCCTTTACATCTTGTAAAACAAATTGTACGTGACTTATCTCGATGAAACAAAAATAAGTGACCCCAAAGTTACTAACGGTTGCGTAAGTTGCTGAAAGCTAACGATAATAGTGGTAATCCGATTATACCGTCCGCAGGAACAAACGTGCATATAATTATTGAAATATGAGCTAACCTGTGGGGTTCTGTTCGGTGCGCAGTATTATCTTTTTACATTGAATCCGTACCATTTTTTCGTATAAAAAGGAGTAAGTATGATTTATTGTTGTACAATCCTAGTTCGCTGCGAATTACAGTGCTAGATAAGTTCTGTCCAAATCGCTACTCAGTACAGAAAAAAATATAACTTTGAAAACTGCTTTTATGTTTTATTACATTGTAAATAAACATACAGTTTGTGCTTAAATGGTATATGTTGACATTACACAATTACACGTATACTTAATTTGCACCTGTACTATTCTGAACACATTTAATTTTCTACACAGAAATGTATATGTTTATTTCCCTTAAATTTAATTATTAGCTGATGTAGATGTAATTCGTGCGCGGTGTGTGCGTGGCGAGTCGTGGGGACACAGCGGCCGTGATTATGTTAATTCGCTTGGAAGCGGTTGTTTGCGCAGCGGCCACCGAGCTGTTGTTCGCAACAACAAGCATACTATGCAAATATACGAATCTGTGAACGCTCCCTGGAACATTTAACACCTCGCAATTAATTAAGATTCAAGATCCCTAACGTGTTTTATTTTTTCCGTTTAAATGTCTAATGTAGACAGCTACGTACAAATTTTTATTTGTTGGGCTGATCATAGTGCTGACTTACTTCGGAACATATTTCAAACCTCTAATAAAACCCTTAGTGGCATTTCTATATAAGATTACAATCGTAACCGAGGTCGGTGACAGGTGCGTTGTTACCCCTCAGAACTAAGGTGGAACGCTTCGATTAGGTATGTTTTCCTTACACACCACGGGTCACTCCCTCCAAACCAGAATGCAGCAGCGTTTTATACTGCTGCTATAAGACAGAAAAATATTATTCTCAAATTATTATAAAAAGCCATATAAATGTTCACAAACCTCAAGTACTTTCATACTCGTGTTGTGTAACGGCAACAACAGCATAATAGGACAGCGGGTCGCGCGCCGTCACCGGGCGGTCGCCACAAAAAATTAATCTTTGTCATTTACATGCCGCGTCGTTTCCCTGACGGGGACAAATTGAGACACTTATTCAAATATCACATTGTCATTCGTTATTAGATAACGTTTTTTGAGTTTATTGCAGCACATATGTAGGTATACCAGAAAATCGGCGGCCGAAAACGGTCGAAATATAAAAAATAGATTTATGTATACTTTTTTATAACATAGGAGTAGTAGTACGAATATCCGGTTTACTTGGAAATAAATGATCACCGTTGCCCATAGACAACTTCTTGGATTGAGGTAGGCCACAGGTACGTTGTTATCCATGAGAATTAAGTTGAAACACCACGGATAAGAGTGGTTACCTTGCCAAACCTTCTCAAGCGCAGCGGCGCTGAACATTATTATTACAAAATAGAAATAGGTGTGGCGTTGGTGCCGGCGGAGTCGAACCAATGTCAAATAAATTGATCGGATTGATTGATTGATCTCACCATAAAGTCATAACCTGGAAACAGGTGTATCGGTAGTGTTTCCAGAGTCAAATGATGAATAATTCTATCACCTACAAAATTGTGTACTGTATAACATAATTCTTAATGAGATTATCTGAAGGGAAATAATGATGACCTTAAACTAAATCTTTATTTCATTAATAACGTGTATAAAAATATATTCAGTAATACTTGTCTTTGCAATTCTTCTCACTAATGGATTTTCATAACATTTCTAGAATGTAGGGTTCTCTAAGGTTTCGCATGTTCATATGTAGATACCGTACGTAAATAGAAGTTCTTGGAGATTCTTGCATGTAATCTATACGTATTGTATATTAAACAGGATTAGCTGCAGAAGTTTAAAAGGAAACATCACACATGCACTCTGCACATTTTGCGGTGAAAGTAAACGAGGTCGAATTTCATAATAACAGTACTGATGGTGTTTGTATTATTGTTTAGTAGTAGCACATCACACAAATTTATATACTAATGTAACGAGTTAAATCTCTGCATATTCCATTACGAGTCAATAATAAAGTGACGCCATGACGTCATGCACTACGGGTTGCTACGACACCCATATTGCCAGCGTCTACGAAGTGCTACGCCGCTACGACATGAATAGTGCATTATTAACGACAGGTAGCCCGCGCGCTACACTATAAATATTGTATATCAAATGTAAGCTTCATATCATATCTGCAAATGTTTTTTAGCAGCAGTTAGCAGCAGACGAGCTTGTAATCTGTCTGATAGTCGCCTGTGGACATCTGTAATCAACCCTTGAGGACTAAGTTAAACATCTTGGATAGATATGTTTCATTTACCACACATTTTAAATCAGAACATAGCAGCGCTTAGTACTGCTGTCATTAGGAAGAAATAGATGTGGCGGTGGTGCTACAGGAATCGAAACACATACGGTTCTACCACCTTTCGGCTTAACAAAATATTCACTTGCGTGTAATATTTGTATTAAGCTACTTTGCACAATTTAAGTCTTTATGGCTTTAAAATCATTGACGATGTTCTAATTATTGTCAATAAACGCGTAATTTCATTGTTCTATCACCGACTTCATATAGAACTTTTGTAATATTAAGATTTTGTTAAACATGTCCATACGCGTCAGTCTTTTCATTATTTATCCGTTTGCAACACAGATAATGTCTGTGGTTTGCAACTTTTTCTCTATCCATTATTCATAGAGTGAACATTGAACAGACTTTGTTTAATAAGTGATAAAGTTTTTATCGGCAGAGATTGTGTGATATAGAAAAAAACGTTGATTGCGACGTAGTGGCGCCCCCTAACGTGAAGATTGTAGGCGGAGTGATTGACGAGCGAGTGGCCACCTGTTGGGCGGTCATTAACGGCCGGGTGACGAGGGTCGCCGCCCGCACCGGCCTGGCGACCACTAACTCTGTCATAATTAGGTTCTATTCTATTATAAAGTACATGGTAATAGCCTATTCCAAAATAAATATATCGAAGCCCATTTCTTATTTATTTCATGAGTTTTATAAAGGAATATTTCTCACACATTTTTGGCGATGAAGATTGATGAAAGTTTAGTTAATAAATTATTAATTTTTATTTTCGGTAACTTAATTTATTGCATTTTACAGATTATTATTTTTGTTAAATGTTTTAGTATGGCCACTTATTGACTAAATTTAATACTATTTTTACTTTTCCATTTTCAATTTAAGAACCTAATGTGAGGTTAAAGCGTCCTGTAAGGATATTCATTTATCTCTGTCTTGGGCTTATTGACCCCAGTTCGGGCCGGCATATTGTTAATGCTCTAGGTCTCTCCACAGAGGTGTTTTTAAAGACCAAATCGAAATATATCATTTACGTTATAGTTTACGTTCTGTAGGCCTGGATGAGGTTCGAATTCTAAGCTATATAGTGGCAGACAAGGTGGTAGAACCCTTTGTAGTTCGACCACCGCCACACTTATTTCTGCCTAATAACAGCAGTGTTAAGTGCTGCTGTGTTCTGGTTTGAAGTGTGGTAAGGGAGATAAACTTAACGAGGCATTCCAACTTAGTCCTCAGGGGTAGCAACGCATCTGTGGTCGACTTCAGTTGGGATTCTGGTCTTATCTGGGGTGGATCACAAATGTCCATGGGCGGCAGATGCCACTTACCATCAGGTGGAATACATGCTCGTTTGCTACTCCATCATATAAAAAAGACATGTAACCTGAGGTGATATGATACTCACGTAATATAATAGGGGTTGGTATGAAAGAAATAAATTGGCTTGGTGCGGGTGGATCTCACGCAGACAGAGACTCCGTACCACGTTTTTCTATATTTATAGTTTGTTTTTATAGCAGCCATAGAACTATATAAGTTGTGAAAATTTAAAGCTCCCACCACTTACGATTAAAACACATATAAAAAACACGCAAATTGATTGTTTTTGTATGAGGAATCCCTCTACTTTATCTTTTTTCATTTTTAGTATTGGTGTTATAGCCGTCGTAGTAATACATACCATGCAAAAAATTCAACTACTTATTTATTACAATTTAAAAGTAGAGGCCTCTTATAGGCGGACTACTGGACAGAGGGAGATAGATAAACGGACACACAATAAAGGTTTAGTGATAGGGTTCCCTTTTCACCCGTTGAGTATAAGATCCTAAAGAGCGTTTTAAAGAATTATTATTCCGCCTGTCTTAGGTTTTTCCTCCGTCGTCGGCTCTCGGCAGTGTTTGATTAAAACAGTCGTGGAGCAGTTAGCTCGAAGGCAATTAATTCACAAAGTCCCTTTCGCAGCCATTAAATAGAAAAAAACACTGAAGAGAATAAATGTTGTTGCAAGATTTTCTTTTAGTCTTCTTGTTTAAGTTAGTATTTGTTGGTAATCTTTTTTCTGTTAATCTAGCGGCAACGAGGAAATTAATATTCAAATACATATTTTTAATGAATGAAATGTATGTTTTTAGGGTTCCGTAGCCAAATGACCACAGAGTTGAATCTTGGTAGGTAAGTGTATTTTGTGGGGTGTTTATAGAAAGGTCTTTAAAAATGATATTGAGGTTTCTAACCATTTTTTCTCAAAGTCGATTGTTTTAGAGATAAGCCCTTTTAAAGCGGTAATGTGAATCCCCCCCCCTCTAACTTTTAAATTTAGAGAGTGGAAAATGTGGATAAAACATATGTTGTAGATTTCAAGGAAAACTTTCAACGAAAATTGATTCGAACAAGATACGGTTGATAGTTTTTGGGATATAGCACTTTTTCAAAAACCGCATAACATAACTTTGTAATTGATACAAACACTATGAAAAACAAACTTATGTTGGTAGTTGTTGTTTGTAAACGTATGTTCTATGTTCCAATAAATTTATTTTGTTTTGTCTGCTGCTATTTAACGATAATGCTACAGAACCCGTCGCCTGCGAGTCCGACTCGCACTTGGCCGATTTTTTAATAATAGTTTAACATTGTATGCTGATATTACTGGTAATCCACGTCAGATAGGCACGTGCGCCAGACTGTTCTATTTATGTAATCGTTAATGAAAAAAAATATGTATGAAATTAGTGCAGTCCGGTTAGTATTTTCCCGGGTTCGACCCCTGGTTTTGCTTTAAAAATCTTACTCTTATTTATGATGTGCATAAGATCCGTGTTATGAATTTCGTGTCGCGGATTCATGTATCAGCTTTTCTGATGATAATTTCGGAAATAACTTTACAGGCTTTTAAATAAATTATATAAGGTCACTTATTGGGGTTGTGGGAGTACGTCGCATTACAGCGAGACGCTCCTATAATCTCCCACAGATTACCGACACCCATTTCTAATTTGGGTTTGACAGATGGTCATATCGAAAATGAAATATTTTGTCCCATTATTATAACGATCACGTTCAAGGCTTTACTCGTATTTCCAACTAGTAATAGGAAATTTACGATAAGAATGGACAACGTTGCTAAGTAATCTACAAATACATAGGATTCATTACCTTTAAGCTTTTGGAGATGGACAGACTACTGGACATAGAACTCCCCTCATGCCTCTGCATCCAGCGTTTGATCATTTATTTTGTTATTGTTTAAATATGATATCTTAAGAAAAAAGAAATAGATATGAACATAAAAATGTATCAGATGAAACCCAGATGTTATATCGAACGAAATAACTATGTTTAGTGAAGCTTTCTAGGGACTCGTCTCATTACGTGTTCAAATCCAATAGAACGTGATCCCGACTTCCCGAGCGTGCCATCTCCCGTTATGACACTCTAAGAATATTGAAAATATACAGGGATCTTTGGAATATGATGCGATATAAAATTCTGTGTCCCGCTGGGAGTACACGGATGGCTGTGATTGAAAAATCTAAAAATGGCTTCATTTACGTCCAGTTTATTTCTTTGCCATGTTTACTCATGTTCATACATACTAAGACTAACACTACACCTGTGCACTCTCTGTGTTATATAAAAATATAGGATGATCCAATATCACCTGTGCATGTTTTATTTCACCTAATATTCGTGTTTTAAAGGTATTGTAGGTAGGTACCAATATTGGTGTGGAGTTTTTTTGAACAAAGTAACTGGAGTTTTTATTCCTACATACATACATTTTACATTTTATTTCAGACAAGTACCACGCCAACACAGCAGCGACAATATGTTAACAGGCAGTGGTTACGTGTGTGTAGCTCCCTGCAGCTGTCTGTAGAGGGGTGGTAACTATAAAAACATGTCTTTGCGATAGAGTGTGCGGTCCTCTGAACTTGCTTTGTGGTTGGGATGTCGGGGTCGTCCACACTATTGATGTGGACGGCAACATATGGTCCGTGTGAATAAAGCTATGCTATGAATATCACACACACTAATTTTCACTTGCCCACTCAGTTGTTGTTTGGTGTAGTGTGATTGTATTACGTCCGAATGTGTGCTTTGAAGTTCTTTTTTCTTTCCAAAAGCCAAATGGAATATTCTTAGACTTATTTCCAGGAGCCTTTAGATGTCCTTCGCTACACCTGATTTCCCGTATTTCTATTTAGGTCCTTGTGTCACCGAGTGGAAGGCACACCTGTGCTCCTCTAGCCGCGGCGCACTAATTGCTGTCTATTTCAGTAACTTCAGTTAAACAGTAAACATCTCATTTTGTTCGTCATTGACGCTCAGAATAGATAGCTACGGTATAATTATAAAGCAAATCAATTAAGGTACCTACTACGTATGGACGATAATATCGATTGTTCTTTCAATTAAAATATATTAAATCATTTATTATATCAATATGATGTCACATCACATTATACGGTCTCAGTGATATTGCGTGGCGTTACTCGCCAGTGCCGCGCGCCGCGGTCGCCGCTCGCTGTTTGTCGTGTTACGGGTCATTGCGCTTGTGATGTTTTAAGAGGAAAATTTTATTGAACCTCCAACGCGGATATTAATTGTAAAAATACTCATAGGTTTCTTGGGAACAATAAGTTACTTTTAAAGAGACAATTATTCTATCAACGCAACGGTAACGCATCTGGCATCTGCTTCACGTGGAGCCCTTGTTCTATATAAAGTCGGTTACAGGTATCTACGGGCCGGCAGTGAGCTGCGAGCGGTAACTCTTACAGTTGGACTGTATGCTCGTTTAATACTTTTATTTTTAAAAAATACATGTATGTCGTTTTCAACCCATTTGCCTATCACTTCGGAACACAAGTGTAGTTTCAAAATGGAAAGGGTTTGGGTCATAGACGTTTGCCAAGTATAGATAGGTGGATAAGTTAGTTGTTTATAATATATAGTAGTACGGTAGCAGTGACTATTCCACGTGGGCGGTGCTTATGTATTACAGGATTCAATAGCAGAACCAAATTATGGCATTATAGTATAAAATGCGAAGGGTTCCTTTATGTTCCATTAGTAGATGAAATAATATTCAACCATACTACTCTTTCTTTGCTCCTTACCAATATTATTAATGTGAAAGTCTGTTTATTTGTCCGCACCGATTTCCTTGATTAACTTCTCGATCGAAATTCTTGAATATTGAAGAACAAAATGTGTCATGAACATAAATGCACTTATATTCAACTAAACAGACCCCGAAATAACAATAAAATCCGTGGATGGCTAGTCCATGTAGGTAACATTAAAAACTTCTGAAGCTATAACATATATGTATATTTCACAAACATAATATTTCTGCAACACCGTACCTACTGAGTACTGTAATATTACTGCAACACTGTGAATATCGCCGAGTACCCAGCACCGCGGGCCATTGACATTGTTTCGTCACATAGCACTCAAAATACAAATGAGTTGCATTTACTAGTTTGTTGACTCGACATCAGGAAAACTGCACTACCGCTGGAAAAGAATGGTAGCTAATGATTGCCAGCCAGTCCTTTACTAACTAAGTACAGGGGCCTCAGTGTACAGGATGTATTGAGTAAACCTTCATTGGTCGTTAAGTACTTCTCTTAACACTTGACAATTTGTCACCACGTAACAATAAGTAACAGCTAGTGTGATATTACATTCTTGAATTATGGACGACACAAACAGGCATTTATTTCATTACATTATTAATAGCTATTAGTAGAAAAAGTGTATTGAAGGTGGTAGAACCCTTTGTGATTCGAGTAGGGCGACACCACACCCACACCTATTACACGTAATAACAGCAATGTTAAGCGCCGCTAACCATCGGATGAACTGTGTACTCGTTTGCTTCTTCAACATACAAAAAAAAAATTGAATTAGATAACAGGTGCTCTTCATATTGATTTTTAATACCTTAAACTTTTCTCAACCTTCCACCTAAAATTTTACGCAGAAATAGATATAATATACCTCATGAATATAATCCGTTGAATATTTATACCTAAAACTAATATTAAATAAAATTTAACAACTACATTACAACTTTATTTCATTAAACTATAGTAAATTAAGTGTTATACAAAACTCACCCGCCACCTCAGTGCGTCAATCTTGTCCTAAAACAACAAAGGATAGTAATTAATATGGGTTAATCTCATCCCAACGGCGGGGGCATCGCGTGTTAACTATGAATATCCAATTACTGAGGTATTTGAGGTTTGAAGGTGGTAGCAGCAGTGTTAAACGCTGATGTGCTCTGGTTTGAAGAGTGTAGACGGAAAACATACTTATTCGAGGCGTTCCGTAGGGCTTCAGGGATAGTAATGCATATGCCGGATCTAAAGATTCTAATCATATCAGAGGTTTATTACAGATACAGATTTTCTGCTTGAATATTATATAAAAAACACAAACAGACAAACGAACTAATTTTATTATTTGTGTCTAGTTACTTGGTATAAATGTATACCTAATATGAAAAACATGAACCCTTTTCGCAGCTGATGCCGGTTTAATTTCCGATAGCTTCTTTTTCTTTCAAAAACGGATGAAACTTAAGAAAAGCTTACGACAGATTTGATGTTGGCATTTTTGTTAAGGATAATGTAAATATTTTATTCTGTTTTAGCCTCGTATAATTTATGCACTTATTTAACATAAGCTGATGTGTGAATTAAATTAGCTAAAGCTAGAGAAAAAACAGAATTAATGTTACTCTAATAAAATGTTTCCTTCCGCATTTGGTTAATAATACTTTGGATTACTTACTAAACGTTACAAAAACATTTAACTGTAAACCTAAACGTAAACTGTTTATCAATTCTAAATCACGATAAACAGATTTTTATTTTTTAATTGGCAAACGGTGAGTCTACGTTAACTCATTTTTTACTACGTACTACACGTACCTAGTAATATTTACTGATACTATTAGTGGCTACGTGTGTGGGCACCGACCGTATTGTCGAGCTGCAAATTGAAATTCAATGTTAAATAAAGGCGTGAACGAAGCTTTGAAAGGAAACTCGTCGGAGCGAGAGTACACCGCCAGGAGACAAAGCCGCACAGGGCGTTCAACCGGTGAGTGCAAACGTGGGCCCGGGGTCTCGAAGAAGGGCCTACAAACTAAGGAAAACCGGGTTTTTGAATTTGGATCCGCGAAAAGTGCAGTAAAAGTGGAGTAATAAAATATCTTTGTACTTGTTAATACACTGTACATACACAGGTCAATAGTCAACTTTTAAATTTTTCAGTTTTTTATCACATACACGACTTCCGCTTACTGTAGCAGCATAAAAAAATATATAATGCAGTATTCCAATAAATCATTGTATTCAGATTTGTGTAAAAATACTAATGAATTTGGGCCTCAAATTAAATAACTTTAGAACTATATTTATAAAGAAATTAGTAAGAAAAATAAATTCTCCATAACAACAATTATTTTCACAATTCTATGTGAATGCTGAAAATGCTTTAAATACACCAGAGCTAAATCAGAGCAGAGTTTGAAAGTCGTGTTCTTCAAAGAATGTCACAATTTCCATAAAGTTTAAAAGCATTTTAACGTCACTTAATCCGCGGGTCAGGGACGAATAGTTCCTGAACAAAGCGCGGAGACATCTTAGCGATGAGTTGGAGTAAATCGAGGTCAAAGAAAACCGAACGGAAGTGATTTCCCCCTGATTATGCCGCATAATGAGCTGGCCGGGCCCCCTGGCCGGGCCCGCGGTCCGGGGGCGGTTCAACAAGTAGCAATCACTTATTTGTAACTCGTGTAAAAATTACGAGAGTACTGACAATAAGTCTAAACTTCGCAATTAAAAATAGGACACATATTAGTTAAGTACTAATCTTATACCAGATTAATATTTGCTTGAATATTTTAAATTCGTTGATATTTTTTTACATAACTGGCGCCTTAATTCAAATTAAATATGTTATGTTTCCATCCACGGAAACTAATTATATAAGGAACGTCTGAATTACTTTTACCAGGAGTGATACATAGATCTAACCGCACGGTAGTGCATTACCAAATTCAGGGAACGCCATTACTTTTTATGTTAAATATATCTCGATAATATTCACGTTAAATGTGGAAAATGAAAGTCGCCTAGCGAGATAAAAGCTATAAATTTAATCATCTCAGCGATTGTATACGACATATTTTCAATTATAAAATGTAAAAATCAGACGTCATAGTAAATATAAAAATGGTATATATTTTTGAAACTACCAATATAAAATATATTTATTGACCTGCTTTCGTATAAGTTCCTTTCAAAACAATGGAATGATGGAGTTGTTTTAACCAACGATCAATAGCAAATATTGAGTTATCTTATGGCTGCCGGATATCGCAGGAAGTTACCGTTATTCGATATGTCTGCTTCAAGCGATCCACTCAACATTTACTCATCAAAATTTATGATTGAAGTTTGTGCAAGTCGTATAATGTTTGAGATAAATGTCGCTGATGCAATAATTCCTGAGTCGGGAACTCGAAGATACGATAATCGTAGAAGCAGCATTGTTCCATTGTTCTAATATCTGTTTACGGTTGATTTTTAGCGAAGTAGTTTATCTGTTTAATGAGAAGTATGTGGATGCTGGATAACTTAATGAGGCGTTCATCTTTTCAGGAGCGACGCACTTATGATCGGCTTCAGGTCCCTGAACCATTGATCTGTTCGAAGGCGGTTATAAATATCTATACTTACTAATATAATGAGATTGCATGCTCATTTGTTATTTCAATATTTTTTTATAATGTATAGGATATTAACATCATTTATTTAACTTCAATGTTAATATTTCTATCTTATTAAATTGCCTGTTTAATACATATTAATTAATCATATCAGCTAACGATAATAAGTATATGATATATATGATTATTAATTATATGTCATATAGTTATTATCGTTAGGATTAGCATATGATAAACATATAGTAATATGTTCATACATACATGTTAAACGCTAGTGGCGCTACAGGTCAGCGTGTATATAAACGCACCTCCTCATTTAACCGCAAACTGCACAGTCAGGTTATGAATTGCTTTCATTTATAACTGGTTGGAAATAAATGGTTTGTGGGATTCCATTTCAGTGGAGTTCATCTCAGCACGCGACAGGACAAATAAATAGCTTTTTATTCAAGGTTGCGTTTATTCCTGTCTATTTTAAGAAGCAGACGGTTTAGCTCTGTGATTCGATCGCGGTGTGCCGTGCTCGGGTTTGTTGTATGAGGTAGGGTGTTGCAAGCTGTCTTTTGGGAGATTTCGAAAAGATAATGAGCGTGATTTTTTATAACACCGACAGATAAAGATCGACACCATGAAATTGGCTGGTAAATATTTCGAGTTTTGCAGAAAGTTTTATTTTTTAGGTATACGTTACGTTACATTACGAGTAGTGTCGTATTGTATCACATCACGTCGTGTCGTGTCCTGTCATTTTGCAATCGCTTGGTAATAATTTAATTTGAGGTTTTCTTTTATATCATTCACATACTACTAGCTCTATTATATGCTACACTATAATGTACTATCTCTTTTCTTCTAAATAGTGTAATATGTAGCAAAGCCAAACAGCCGTTTATCATAGCATTGGAAAACAAATTGAAATATTTTTAATGCAGACAGATGCTAGTTCAGCTTAGCGCTCACCACCAAACCTGCCTCATTGTGCATCTCTAATGGCTTCTCCAAGGGGAACGGCAACACCTGATTGTCTAGTGTAAACACAAACATCTCTATCGTGCAAACATTAAACGTTTTGACAATAAACCAGCTTTTGTTTTGACATTTATTTTATTGTTTATTTGCTCTTCGGCAGTTACCGGCAACATCTGGCTCGATTTTAGTCGAAGCTGAAAGACATATGTACCTATATTTCTTACTAAATTATCTTACGGTGAAAAGAAGGATTTTTATTAAGATTACTTCACGCATTACACTTTATTACTATGTCCTCCTTTTTTTCATCTTGAGAGGGAGATACGCGCCTAGCAATGAAAGTATGTTTTATTATAACGATGCAGCAGTCGTAGCTTAGTGGTTATCGACTCCGTTTCTCAACCTGGGATCGGAAATTCAAACCCCAGACACGAACTACTAATTTTCAAAGTTATGTGCGTTTTAGTAATTAATCATCTCATGCTTTAACAGTGAAACAAAACAAACCGAGTACCCTACCATATTTTCACTTGTTCTTAAAAAACGATTAGAAAGCTGAATGAAGTCTACCAATAGTCCATGACTTTAAACTCTTTTACTCTGAGAGGAGCCCCGTGCCCAGCAGTTGACATTAATAGCTTGACGACGATGACGACGATGTGATAATGAAGGAGTATAATTTACATTTGTATATTATAATTTATGGTTTATGTATGTGTGGGGCTCTTTTTATAAACAAAATTCAGTTTATGTTAGAAGTACTTAGTGGTACAATATTGCAATCTATTCCAAAATTTCAATAACGACCCAGTCGTACCATTTATTAATTATTTCAGTGATTCGGGTATTTTGCGAGGCTCCGAAAAATTATTACACTGCTAGCAACATCTGTGGAATTAGTCCAGTAGTTTAATTAAATTAAAAGATTTATGTATTCTAAATTTAAATTAGTTTTGAAGTAATAAAGGGATAAGCTCTGTTTTGGTGAAAGTTATTACAATTTGTTAATAACTATCGCCCCATACTGATAATCAATCTTGACTAATTTTTTGCCTCCCACTGTTCGAAATTTTTATTTATGTATGCAAATATTATCAAATTTATAACTTTGCTATACAAAAACTGTTTACATTGACTAATTATTACTAATAGGCGTATAAAAACACTTGCGATAAAGTTGGTATGAGCGGTTTGATTTAACTGGATTACAGGCTGAAGTGAAGGTAAGAATTAAATAATATGCTCTTTACATTAATTTGACTATTTTAATAATTTATTAATAAAACAGTTTTTTGAAAATATTTTATTTGATAAATATAATTTGTAATAGCATAAGGTTATAAGGTTTTTGGTCAGTTTTAAATGTAAGCTCATGTTTAATAGAGGACAGTTAAATTTTTAATGAATTATGTGCTATACGTGATTCATTAAAATTTTAACTAAAAAAAAAAATTATAACTAGAGAACTAATTCATTTTGCAATTACGGTACTGGGCATTGTTAGTTCTTCGAGTAGAGATCTTTACTATTGAGTGTGAACCCAATGACCAATGATATGCGGATGCGGGCTTTCAGCGCCACTGATGGATACTTCCCGGAGTGGAACGTTTGATGTACGCACTATACTATAGTCTGCACTACTGACATGTTACGTTTATAATTATGTTTTATCACTAAGTAACTCTTACTATATATTTTGTTATAATCTAATAATTGTATTAAATTGCACACACGCCGATCACAGAGTTGCTTTGAACACAGAACCAAAACATAAACGCAGCAACGGTCAATCGCCAAAACGCAGATTAACCTGCCCTCTATTCTAAAGCTATATTATTACGAATAATATGTGCTGACATAAGTATATCAAATCTCAATTGGCGCCTTCAAAAGGAATACTTTATTTTGAAATTGAAGTAACAAAATAGTTCAGTCTGAAATGAAATGTCCACATCTTTTTCAATGTAGTTGAACCTTAAACAAACAATTTAATTATGGGGCACTTACTTGATGTAAGTGGTTAATATACCACTTTGTTTGAACTAAATTATACTTAACAGAACAAAGGTTGCGATAGTAAA
>DWRA01000922.1:0-19982 GCA_018250295.1 Spathilepia clonius | reverse complement strand
ACAATGCAACTATAATGTTAGTTATCTACAAGTGCATTGACAAAATAGACGTCCGTTTGTGATTTTAAATATTTACTAAAGTACTTATGTTCTTCTGCATTATATAAAAACTAAAATATATATTATTTTGCCTTTTCGTTTTTTTCCGTTGATTCAAAATTAAAATACATTGAAATCAAAATTAAAAGACGTTTTAGTCTACCCTATGATAAGAGGTACTTGCTGCCCACAGATAGCCATTGTCGACTCTAGATATGATTAGAATCATGCCTGAGAACGGCCACTGAGTTGCTACTGCTCAGCTCTAAGTTGTGACGCATCGAATAAGTATGCCTTCGTTACCACGGCCTTCAACCCAGAAGACAACGGCGCCTAACACTGTTGTTATTAATCAGAATAGGTGTATCGGTGGTGTCTTCAGATTTGAACCACTAAAGATTCTACCACCTTTAAACATGCGACAATTCAAAAAAAATATCATGTGAGTTTATGCTTAAAAAAATTAAATGTGCATAGGGACAGGGATGCGTGCACTATTCGCGAGAAATCGTTAAGAAAACTCTAATATCCATTATTATATTGATCCATATTATAGGCTCATTGCTGGATTTAGGACCCTTATATGTACGTAGGTATTATTTGTATAATGGTTGGTAACTCCGCGTATCACATGTGATACATCAATTGTTCGTTTAAAATATTATGCATACATAAATACTATGCAAGTTGGAACAGTTAACGAAAACTCTTCTCTTTTTTCCTCTCAGTATTCGAAACTAACGTACATACGAACAACGAAGTGACAAAAGCTGAAAGTTCTTTTGTGCAGCCAAGCCCCAGACCACAAACACAACGTGTGGAGTGAATTTAAATGAGATGAGTTTCTGAGGACACGCCGGTAACCTGAATCGAGACATCTCCGGGTGAGTGGCTACCACTACATACCACTTTTTATTGTTAGAAACGACCGCGATATGTCGTTGTAGGGCAGTGTGTTCTAGCAATGGCCTACTGTGGACGAAAGTAGGCTGCTCCCAACGACGCAAATGGCGAGAAACATGAGAACCGCCTACTTAATGCTTCAATCATTGCAATTGCAATGCCTAATCCATTTGTAACAAAACTTTATACGCACGTATATATTGTATGATAATAAAACTCATTACTTTTTTTTATTACTCATCGTAGCAAATTAGACGGCTTTGCAGATGCTTTCATAATTGGTATGCACAAGAAAACATATGTATAGATATTATGTATTTCTTACTTGTCTACTTAATTCGTTATATCATTTTTACATCGATGTGTCACCCTTCATAGAGAAAACTATAGATATAATATTATTACGACACTTACATTTAGCTAGGACGAGTGTGGAAATTATTAAGACGAAGGCGAGCGAGCGCCAGGCGTGCGTCGCCATCCATGCGGCCCGGCATTCACGACCACCTGCAACAATGAACATTAAGTAAGTTATAGAGAAACGTATCTTATTATCTAAAGGGCATTAAGCTTAAAAAGAACAAGTACTAAATGAATATGTTGTCATCCATAAACATGTACTAATAATGTTTATGGTGTTTCTCTATGTGGTCTGTCCTGGTCACGAAGTTGCACGAACAGAAAATGCGTGGTCACCAACAGCGCAACGTCTCGAAGTCCTAATAGAGTTGTGAGTTAGCCACATTTCATACAGGTCATTAAAGTCAACGTACAGCTATAAATTTTCTAGGAACAGTCGTCTGCGGCAACCTCCCTGTACGGGGGAGGCTAGTGATGTTCGTACTTATATAAATTCTGTTAACGTACATATATACTGCATAAGCTTACGTGGTCTCAATTAACAATAACCACTAGCTGCCACAACCAGAAGACACCAAAACATTTCGCATATTAATCATGAAATCTAAATCAAACCTTTGAGGTTTATAGGAAATTAAAGGTGGTTCCGTCGTTCGCGCCATAGACTTCTTCTATAACACTGCAAATTAGTTTGTCTAGTAGTGTACGTATAGTCTTGCTTTGTTTTTTTGTCATAATAGTACTAAAAACTACTGAAGTGTTAAAATATAAATGTTTAATTATTCTGTATTTAAGTACGTGCTTAATTATAAGTATTATGCATTTTACTACTAGTTATGATGTAGCAAGTACGACACGTAAGTCGCAATTTTGCGATGACCAATTCTATCCGCAATTACAAAACAATAATGCGTAATTATGTCATTAAATATTAGTTTCCTGACTCCAAATCCAGGTGGATTTGTTTGCTTTGTGTGGTTATTTATGGCGCGGTAATATGTTACGAAACAACAATTATATAAATAATTGGTCGTCTCATGAATGCTAACGATTGGTGCGATTAGCGTGCCAGTTGTAGCGAAAATCTGTATGCAATGAGTTATATATTTTCCGGATGGAAAATGATAACGCTAACTGCTTTTCGCATTAGTATTTTAACTCGGAGGACTATAAATTCACAACCGAAAAGACGTGTTTATCGTTCATTTACTTCGAAGGAAGTTAAGTTTTTCAAAAAATATAACTCATATATGCATATAAGTACCTACTGTAGTTAATTTTTCGAAGGGTAACTTAAACAGTGATTGGAATGTTGTGGTGTTGATGTGACGTACTTCACTTCCTGGTAATCCTTTTATTTATAGTGAAGGTGAACATGAAGACCTTCATGGACCCTTTCAAAATGTCAGGATAATTAAGCAGTGTTATAAAATTCATGGGTTACGTCTACTACGAAAGTTAAAAAGAAATTATTTCTTTAGTTTTAAAAATGTTGTAACACTTCTTAAGCCAATTTAACTTTGTAGAATTGAATGATAAAAGTAACAAACTATCCCTCTCACTATTGCATTAGAATGCTAAGCTATACTTAAAGTGGCCACAAAACAGGTGGAGTCAATGAACTTGAGAAGAAACTTTTTACTGAAAGTTTTTGATCGTGATACAAACATTGAAATGAAATCCCTTTTCTTGTAATGAATAGCTTTCACTAAACAAAAGATCTCTATCTGTATTAGTTGCAGTTTATATAAGTATTATATATCCATTGCATGTGCAGGCAGAAACCACGGTCTATTATCACCCTTGACATTTAGCACACGATCACATTTATCAAGAGCAGTGGCGCTATAGGTAAGTGAATAATTTTGCTGGATGTATTCCGACAACAGGCCTTCAACAAATCATGAGAATCTATTCAACGCAAAATTTCAAAAACATCAGCTCGTAGCGGACACTCGGATGGCTGCACGCGCTCGATGTTGTTTAAATTAAGAAACGTTTGTGATTTAATTCACAGACGTCAGACGCAAAATTTGTGATATAAGAAACAAAGTTTGTGATCGGCCTTATTAAAAAGTACCAGAATTGAGAAGGTTTTAGTTAAAAAAATATTTTGTGTTCGCTAGATTTCTTGTAATTCGAAATAAATTCGTACCTAAGGTAGCTCGTTCTATACGAGAAGATTTCGTAGTAGGTACCTAGGATTAGTTGTTTTTTAAAGATCAGTGAAATAAATAAGACTGAGCAAAAAATTTAAAACAATAGTTGCATATAATTTTTTTTAAAATTATATGCCAGTGTTTTAAATAATTTTAAAAACACTTTAATTATAATTGTTGAATTCAAAACGATAGCAATGTTAATGGTTGTACATACGAGTAACACTGAGCGAAAGGAGCGCCACGATCGAGGTCAAATTGCAGGCAACCCCAGACTGCAATGCACTCTATTTTATTCACGAATTGCAGTTGCATTGTATTGGTATAGTCTAGTAGTTAGTAACACTGTTAAAACTCGATATACGAGTACATACAGCTGGGACTGCAAGCGATTAGTTGATTAGATTTGTGGGTGTTCTCGTCCGTTGTTAATAATTAATCTATGTAATACTTGCCTACCAAAGGTTGAAATATGTCATTTTTTAGTAAGCAATCTTTGGTAAGAAAATCGGATAGATTGATTATTATTGATAATGCGCATATAGTCAGTAACTGGTGAAAAAATATGGTTTATGTGAATTTATAGGTCATATTTACGAAACGTATTTCATTTAAACACATAATAAGTAGAAATAAGAATTGAATTTAAATAACCATCGTGGCAATATAATTGGATCGAATGTAACGTAGATAGAGTATGAAAAGTTAGACATATAAATTTAATTACCAAAGTATTTACATTTACAGAATAATTCTAGTAACTCGTTAACTGCTCGAGCTCAGTAATTCGGTCACTTTGTATGTTCCCGGCATTAAACATTTTAAAGTATTTAGGTCTCACCGGTGTCACGCTTTATTAGCAGAGGTAACGTCAAATTACAGAAGATTTTTTTGCATTGCAATATCTTTGCCATAAGCATTTAATTACACATTAAATGCAGTCATGACCGTTTAAAATGCCTTTACTTGGATTAGTCGGCATTGAACTTTTTATAAGTGAACATTCTGGTGTTTCATGAATTTTAAGAATATCAGTACTTATATCTTGTCTATTTATGTGTAAGTCTGCATCGTAGTTCAAAAACCAATTTTACCATTAAAGAAATAAATGGGTCGTTCTACACTCGTAACTCTATATTCGAATTAATATATAATTTATAGAATATTCATGTAGAGTTTGGCCGCTGAAACAACAACATTACTCTCGTTTCTGCATCATTTAACTTTGTAGAATTCTAAAAGCCTCAGATATATTTATGCTAAGCGTAGATATATTTATCTATGTAAATATGTATACATGTGCCAAATACATTGTATTTACTCTACATTGTAAATATCTAAAATTTACAAATGAAATGATTGCTAACCTAACTAAATCATAATATCTAATATTTATCCAAAAACAAGTTGGCCAAATTCACTGACCCGTAACTGAACCAAGCAATAAAGTAACCTTAATGTTATGGTTCGCTAGCAGTCAAGACACTTTTGGGCAGTGTAAGCTGAATTTAGTAATTGAATTTGCAATAAATCATTTAGCTTTCAACGGTTTTCAGTTTCGGCCAAGATTTGGACAAAGGTTTCGGTGGTAGTTTCGGTTTTGGCCAGAAATTGGCCGAACCCTTCAACACTGCCAAAACAGGGTTCGTAAACTCTCGAGTTGCGTTTCATGGCCACATGACCTTCAATATGCCAAAGGGTCCGGTCGTGCCTGACATTTGTTTTTATTGTTTTTGTTTTAAATTAATTAAATTAGTATTTCATTTCGGTGTACATCCTATTGAATAAAAAATAGAAGTAAGTTGTCCAAGTGCTTGTATAAATCTGTAAATTCCAGGGTATTATGTACATGCTCTAGTCTAAGTTTCCATTTCAGTTTTGGTTTAAAGTAGGACAGAAACCAAAGGTTTGGTTTTGGTTTTACTTGAAAAACCAGTTTTAGTCCGTCACTAATAAATAATGAATATTTGAGTTCTTACATGTACGTTAGTCGGAAACGTAATTTGTCATAATTTCAGGTTTATTGAAAATTCAATATATTAATTATGTTCAATGTTCAATTTTATTTAAATTATACTTATAATTTAGAAGAAAAATATTTAATTATATAATGTACCATGTGTGTTACCTTCTTTTAACTTTGGGTGGTAAATAGGTACTTAGTTAGATTGTGTTATATGTAGGTGGTAAAATAAGCCTATAACTAGCATATTGCGTGATGATTATCATTATATATAGGCCATGAGTTGCTTTACGTGTTTTGGTCATCTCGGATAATTTGATTCGTAATAAGATGAAGGAACTTGCCTTGTTATTTGACATTGACTAGATCAAACGTAACGTAATTGTTAAGTGTATACAAATATATTGGTAGTGTAAAAAATTAATTAGTTTACAAGTGTAAAAATGTCGTGTTTTTGTCTGATTTTACTTATTGTAGGTATGTATTGTATGTAGTGACCTCAAATAAGCCTAAGTTTAATTAATTCTTTGTTCTTTTATTACATCAAAATTATTTGTTGATATCCACATATTTAATGTAAAAAAACTCCAAACAAGATTAGAGTCTTAGCTGAAGTTAAGTCTTAGGTGCATTTCTACCTCTGAGGACTAAGTTAGAACGCCTTGTTCTTTGTGTCTCACTTATCACATCTTTTAAACCAGAATACAACAGAGCTTAAAACTAGTATTAGTGTTGCAGCCTCTCATGAAAAAACCACAAAGGGTTGTAAGATTTAAAAGTAGTTGGTTTAATCATCTGAAATATTATTTAAGCACAACGACTACTTTTTTGCTTACGCATTTGCCCAATACAGTTTTAAATGACGTCAATGTTACTATCATTGTTTCCGTTTTTGTGGTATTCGAATATCGCTACACCGTTCGATCTAGAATATATATATAGTCGGTGCCTACCGGTTCACCTTCAATTACAAGTTGCGTAAATAAAAAGAAGTATTAATTTAAAAAATAATAATTCTGGTTAATAAAACGTACACTTGGTTGCTAAAGTAGTACAAACTTAAGAAACATTTCTAGTTCTTGTCGCTTAAATTTTAAGTTGAAGTATGGACGTTTGACTAGTCAACAAATTGAGAGAGTTGGTAGAGTCGACTTTTTAATGCGGCCGCTCGTCGTGAATTACCATTAGAGTATTATGTAAATTGAGTTAGCTTGACTTTCTTTTGACGGTTCAATTAGTGTACGGAATCAAACCAAGTGAATTGTATTACAGTGTAATAGCCTTGAGTTGTCGTCTATGTTTCCAAAAAATGGATTACAACAATGATGGAAAATAGGAATGTTTTAAATTTAATACCAAATTTTATAAAATTAAATAATTTATATTTAAATAAAAAATGCCTTAAAGGAGCAATATTCTACAATTACACCTGTACTTTTAGTAAAAATAGATAAAAAATATACTCAAAATGTAATTTTGTACTCGATATTTGCCGTATTACAATTTGTGATGAAAATTTAAGAGTTACATTGAAAACATATATAATATATATATAACTATCATTGGATCCCACTGGAAATTGAACGTGGAAACCTCGATATATATTTTTTTACTTTGACATATTTGTTTACATACATTTACATAAATTTATTGGTAATTTTTCTCGATTCGCCTAATTTCTAGTGAACCAATTAGTTATTAAGCAGCTAATTGGTAAATCAAATGTCCATTTGTAACAGGAAGGCGTAAATGTTTAATTTCGTTAGTGTAACGAAATGCAATTGACTACCTAAGTAAAATCTATATTTTCCATGCTTTCTTGTTTTGTTTCAAAATAAATAATTATTTATAGCGTGAATATATAATGAAAGTGTTATATTATAAAATTGTATCTGTATCCAAAGTACGTTAATTTTTACCAGTTAAACTACTCACTTAAGTTTAGTATCAAATGCGCAGATTTATACTAAATCTGGATTCTTAGTGGCTATACGAATAAAAAATAATTATTTATTTAAAACAATTGTACTGGGGTTATGTATTAATTTAAAGTGAAACAAAGTATGAAACAAAGAGTTTTGAGTATATTTTGGGTATCACTGCCCGAATGACGTGTTGTGGTCGGTACTTTCACTCGGGCGTTGGATACATAGCATCTCACGACCTCGGCCCGTACGGAGAAGAAGTTCGTGTTGCCAAACAAGAATAAAAAAATAGGACTACTTAGTATAAAATTAACATACACATTCATGTAAGTAGTTACAAGTATAGAATTCAAAGTTTTTTATATTATGATTTCAATATAATTGCTACGTAATTATATTTCTTTTTAAATCTATTATATTGTGCATTTTTGTAATGCACTAGAACGTAAATTTAATTTTTCAAAAAGCGTCTTTGCTTCAATAATAAAAAAATATTTTGTTTTTTTAGCGTTAAAAATGCTACAGTAAAAAGTAATCGTTGATATAATGACAATAAGGAATTATGTACTAGGACTAATTTATTTAAACTTACAAAATATTTTCAATATACATATATATATTTATTTATTTGCTTATAAGTTAAGATACCTAATTGTATCATAAAATAATATGAACTACATGTCCAGCAAATCTCTTAAAATATATATTCCAGACTTAAAGTATTTATTCTATAAAAATCTACTGCATGATTTACAGTTGTTATTGTAAAGATAATAATAAAGTATCAGTTTAATTTCGTGATAGAAAAGTACAAATAACTCAGTAGTTGAAAGTCGGCCTCATAATTGGAGAGTCCAAATTATGAATCCCAAGATCACCTCCGATTTTTCGATATTACATGCATGTTAGTAATTTATTTTATATCGCTGGTTTAAAACGGTAACGGAAAAGGTCGCAAGGACACCTGCACACCTGAGTTTAAAAAAACTTCTCATGGATGTGCGAAGTCTACCAATCTTCTCTTACTCTGAGAGAAGCCCAGTAGTAGGACAGCAATGATGACGACAAAATTAAAAAATCGCACACGTTTCTATTCACAACTTCTGTGTTAATAGTACATACATATCACAGTGACATGGCAAAACTAAGTGAGGTCAAGCTAGAAAACGCTTGATAAAATAACACAGCAATAAATATTTAACGTGAAAATTGCAACGGGAAGTAATCGAATACGCTACAATCGAGTTTATTTAGTTACTTTTTATATGTAGTTATTAGCAAATTTAATGAAGTAATTACATACTTAGTAATACATAAAAAGGCTTAAGTCCACAGAGTGTTATACGGATCCATGATACTAAACACATACTCATGTTTCTTTAAAAGTGTCTGTGCCTATACCTATTTCTATCTATAAGTCTACTATTTTACTTATGTCTTTTTCTAACTTTTTGTTCTCCCACTATAACCACGGTAAACAAAAAATGTTATACAATTATGCATAGAGTTTATAATCATTTTCGAAAAATAACTGAAAGAGTTTTAAGGAACATCTACGATATTTTTGTCACTAAAATAGTGAAATTATTTTGAGGACATAATACTATAATATACTTAATTACATAGTTTTCAAGCAATTATCTATTATAGATTCAAAGCTAGCTCATAACATTTACGTAGGTACACCAGCTCTTCTTTACTGATTTATTGCTACTTCAGACATTAATTATTGACTTGCACTGTATAATGAGTACCTAAGATAACCTATACTACCCGGACGATGTCCGACTATGAGGTATGGCTACAGTAGTTGCGGACAGTCGTTGGCCGTCGCGGTCCGCAGTGTAAAGTGAAAGCCGATTGCCCTTTGATGCGCCACGTGCCTCCTCCAATCACTGCACTGTTACGTCATATAACTATTACTCACATGTTTTATAAACAAACATTGCACGTAAAGAAACATAATATTTTTTAATTATACCTAATTGGGCAACAAAACATAAGATTTACGTAAATTAATTCATAAGCTTGCTACATTCACAAAAAGTACGTACAGATAACCTTACACATATTTTGAAATTCTAACATAAATGATGCATTTTAAAACAGAAATGCCCTTGTTTTATTTCCTCTTAAAAATGTCAATATTTATACTGAATTAATAAATAAAATCAAGACTTTATAAACTTGTAGAGTAATAAAGAAAAATAACATCAGCGTTATAATTCATTGAAAAGCATTAAAGGTTTTCATTTATATCTCTACTGGAACAATGTCCCGTTATAATTAATGAACGAATGCGGTATCATACATTCTCGATATTTTATTTATAACAGAAGTTTTTCGATATGCTCGAGTTTGATGTGTAATTGACGTGCACTTTCGAAATTAGCCGTTAATAAACACTAATGAATGCAAATACAAATAATTCAAACAGTATTTGCAGTGGAGTTTATAGAATGTCTAGTTTTTTATTGAGAGAAATCATAGGTACATGTTAATTATATAAATAAAGTAAAAGACACGCACCTACATGAAAAATGCTTTTTACCGTGATTTGAAGAAAATTTTAACGATTTATTACAACACTTTCCTGTTTTGATATTACATACAAAGTGCCACTAATTATTTTAACATCCAAATGCATGCATGTATGTACTTACTTAAGATAAAAATTGTTTTGTTTTAACTATTACACAGCATAAAATTGAGTAATCTTCTTAAAATAATTTCCTTAACGTATTAAATTACGTTGAAGTACAGCGTATTTATTTATAATGTCGCTTACATATAAAAGACATCAACGCGTTTTCGCTTTACCGTTCTAACATATAATGTCTCTAATGAACATATGCTTGTTTCATTGCAAAACGAATGTTTTATTATGTATTTACAACGCTAGTGGTAACTAAATTTACTTACAGAAAATGTTACCGAATTACCGATACAGTTCTCGGTAAATTAACCTAAACGGTGTTAAGAGTAGAAAGCGTTGTTTATTAAAAATCAGTACCGCCCGAAAGCTGTTTACGTAATTTTTCCACGTAACATAAATAAGGTTTATGTAAAATATGCCTACATAATGTTCCGGTTTTTTGACCCGGGAACTTTGTAAACATTGGCACGAAAACTGCACCTTTAGCTAATCGGTCACTTGTTTGACGAGTAATACATACAACGGCACACATTTCAAAAATTTCCACGATTCTTGTGCAAATCACTTTACAAAAGTATTGAAGATGTGAAAATAAGTACCAAAATTCGAGTCTGATACTTGTAATTAATAAATATATAAACGTTTATTTGTGCTTATCGCTTTTTTCATGCCCTGTGTAATTAATTTATAATAAAATACTACTGTACTATCATTTCTTACTTTAAGATATATTAGAATGAAATAAATCATGATTATATTGTTTTTAACTTCTTCGGCTGGAGATAACGTAATTAACTCGAAAATTTGTAGGTGTCTGTGGTACAGTCATGATGATTTTTTGTTTTATTAATGAACTTTGCAATATTTTTTAACACTTTCGCAAGTCACATAATCAGACAAACGTCCTTAGGGCAAGTGTTTTCTATAAAGCTCGTAAAGGCTTGATTTCAAAAATGTTCCGTTAAAGCGTAATATATGTACAATTATTTTATTTGTATCAAATCACACGTAACTAAAGTGACATTAACGATAACAAAGGAACACACATTTTTTTGGAATTCTGTCCATTTTTATGATAGAAGACGAATAAGCATTTGTTCTATGTCAGTACGTACATCTAGTAATTATTATTAAAAACAAAAAATACGATTGCTTAAAAATAATAAACTGAAAAGAGAAGTAATGTAGCCTATGTCACTCCTACAAATTGACGAATCTGACGACTCTTCATATATTAAAATCTGTTAAGTCGTTTGGGCTGCAGGGTGTGACAAAGAATGAGACAAACATACACATACATACACTCGAAAAATTTTACCCTCAACAGTCGAGTAAAAATAAACATAAAATGTATTGTTGCTACTAAAAATTTAAGTATTTAAGAATTCACAAAACACCCACATGTTACTACTTTGAATTCTAATGTCAGTATGTCAAATAGATGGAATACTTTTAAGTTTTCTCCGGTTTACGACTATTAACTCATATGTAGCTAACTAATAAATTGTTATTCATAAAAGTGTGCCTTATCTTGACCCACTAACCTGTGTGAAGCCATTGATCAGTATTTATTATATACCTCATTGCATATATATACTAGCTGAGCCCCGCGGTTTCACCTATGTTTAAATAATATGGCTTGATGTCATTATAATCGAAACATTATACCTTCAACAATTTACACTAAATGAAGCGCACGTAGCAGATTTTGTAGGTTTTACTTCCTTTACGCCGTGTTTTTTTTTAAAATAAAAGTATCTTGACTTACTCCTTTAACATTGCCTACCTGCGAATTAAAGTTCCGTGAAGATTTATCCAGCTGTTTCAGAAATTAGCCCTAACGAACAGACAGACAAACAGACCGACATACAGAACAGATAGACCGACAGGCAGACACAAAAATCTTAATAACTGTTATTTTGTTATAAGTTACTTCATACACATTTAGTAAAAAGAAGTAGCAGTCCAGTAACTGTTATGGTTCATTAATACATATTAAAGAACAAATAAGTCCAAATAGCATGTCATGCATGGCTTCACGTGTTTTCTTTTGACATTTAACTTGCAGTGTTGGTTTGTTAACTTCTTAATGTTAAAATTTTCACAAATTGTAGTACTTTAATTAAATAATAATAAACATTACGGAAGATTATATTGTTGTATAAAACGTGTGGATGGTATGATATGAACACTAGCGGACTAGCGGTATACAACGGAAGCAACTTCGTAGATAGTAATTATACACGTTCATGCTTACTCGTACTGTTAGAAATTTATTTGATTTCGAGAACAGCTTTTGTATGAATAATAACGGCTGCTTAATGCGGAACTTGCAATTTCCTGCAACAGCTATCACAATGAATCTTACTATAACGTAATGATTTTATCTTTTTTAAATTTATGAAAGGAATGTGATGTTTCTTTTTAATTTTTATCTACGTGATTGCACTTGTAGCTAGCAGCACTTTTTTATTTACAAACTCTTACTCAGTCTTCTTATTTTCAGATTAAAAACTTATTTTGCTTCTTTTAAACTCCTTTGTTTGGCATAAGAATGCCGTGAAAATCCATTAAAGAAATTCAGTGATATTGATATAACGAAAACATTGATACTTCAATGTTATTTATGTTTCATTATTTGTTAAACATATACATATAACGTAGAATATATCCTTTAAACATCATTGGATCATACGAATACTCGTGTTATAAAATGATATTCAATACGCACCAATATATCGTAGTGGTCAGCAACCGTTACCTCGTGCAGTGTGCACCACACTTTCGTAAACCCGCCTGATTGATACATATATCACGCACACGGTTTCATCACCATCGACATTCGGTGAACGGCGTTAGCAATTGTTTTACGTTGCGCATTCGAATGCGCTACCTTTTTTGCAGGAATGGCAAGGAATTGTTGCACCAATAGTTAATACTATCCAGTTAGTTCTATGGAAACATTGTAAGCATTCGGACCGTGGGACAGTATTGTTCTCTGCAGCGCACACGAAAGAAATTGAGGACATTCGCTACTTCGCCAGTGGGCCACTGACTTATGTATCCTAGTGGACTAAAAAGTGTCTGTACTTAGAAAGATGAGAAATAATAATCATGACCCATAAACTTAACACACCTATACGGATATAATTATTAAAACAACTCTCAATAAGAGTGACGGAAACTGAATTTGCTCGTTGTAATTCCGCGTTTTTTGTACCGTCATTGTTTTCATAGCCGGAGTACCAATAAGAGTTGTAATTTCATTAGCTATCGTGCATTTCTCGACATCGTCACAAACTCAAAATTGGCCGTTGTGAAGCAATTCATCAATTGGGTAAATGTAATTTTTGATATTCAGATAAAAATGAGTAAATATGAGCAACTTTGTCTCTTATAGAGTTTAATTGCTTGTTTATAACCAAATGCCTTGAAAAATAATGAATAAATAGTTAATCCAGTTATACTACATATATTGATATTTCGCTACAATCGATAAGTATATAAAAACTTACTTCATATGTCTAATTCCTATAAAATTTAATATTCATATATTTATTTGATTATTGCTATATAAACAAGAATATTTGGTCACAGCAATAAATGGACAAATTTAAAAAATATCTGAAATTATTTATTTGTTGGACTTGTGTAATTACTTCCTTTATTAAATATTTAATAGTACAAACAATACAAACCTTACAGTTATTCCAAAGCTGGGGCGTGCAGCAGGCAACAAGTAAGTGTATTGCTTCGTTTTAATATTTATTCACCTAAGAAACTTAAAACCAACTTATGAACTGTTTAATTTAACACAATTTTATATAAAGGGTCCAGTGTTGTTGTTTTATAATTGAATATTAGCGTGTTATATGAGTCCATTTAAGTTTATCGTGAAGTCGGAGTTCACATGCACGTGTACAGACGCGCACGGTGTAGCGTCGCGATTTGGACTGCGCGGGCGCAACGCGGAGAAACTCGAGAGAAAAGTGGCTTCCCCCTGCGCAGGCGCAGCCGATTACATCAGTGCTCTCATTGCTGATATTGTTTGAATCACAATTTGAGATAAGTGTTAACACAAGCCCAAAATGCCATTGCTACTTCCGCTTTCCGCTTGTTGCTGCCAACAGCCGCCTTGTTAACGGCGACGCACGGTAATAGATGTAACATGTAAACCGACTTAACCATTGGTTTGTTACGTTAGCCATGACTTTTGTTTGTTTTTACCACAAGACTGCTTGCTTTGTAAATTCTTCGTTTTTCGGTTTTGTTACCTCATAGTTTTTGCAATATCATACTTCATAAGTATAACACTTACTTTACAGTAAAAAATCTACTGTGTCCACCGAATATACGTTATTTTTGGATGCCTAATTAATTAGTAATAACATATGTCATTTTAGTTTTTATGTACTATATAGCTGTTACATATGTATGTAGTAGCTTTTTATTTCCAGGGGGAACCTTCAATGGGTACCCGGTGCCATGGGAGCGATATCGGGTTATGTGAGATTTTTACCCATTAAGAACTCCCTTACAACTTAAATATGTATTCGATGTGCGTCAAAATTTTTATCGTAAACTTCACTGTAAATTTTATACGGGTTGCCTAAACGTGACTCTATTGTAAGACGGTACATGCAATTGAGTTTACCTCTTCCCATAACATGGGGCACGCGCCCAGGGCCTTCGATCTCACAAGGTTGCCGAAATCGTATGGGTCACTAATATAAGTTGTTATTCGCTTTATCGAAATAAATAACTAAGCTTTTTCTCTCACACAGTTTATTTAAATTGTTTTGTTTCTTATCAATTATTACTTTGTAAAAAAGGAATGTAAATAATTTAATCTTAGTCAGGTTTTTATTGTTTTTAAATACTAGTCCCGGTAGTCCGCAAGACGGCCTCAGATTCCGTTCTCTGTTAATCTGTAGCCATTTATGACAAGATAATCTATGTAAATGCAATGTTATTATAAAATATAAAAGTTGAGAAAAAAATTTTTTATTTACAAATATATACTACCTAGGTACTTATAAGCTATTTATTGCTCACAACACAATTTGTTCGGCAATTACTTGAAGTGCATTGCATGTTGTAGGTACTTGTTACATACATCACTTATCTAAGTCCGTCTCGTAATAGTTCCTTCCTGGTGGGTAATTATTTTATCTTCAACGAGCGTAGAAATTGGGGTAAAACTATCCTTCATCAATATACTTACTTTTTATTCTGAAAACATATAATATATGTGTATCATGCACACAAAATGATAAATGTATATACAATATTGATGGACATAGAAATAGAAGTAAATTTAAGAGTGTATCTACCAACATTTATTTGTAATTAACGTACTATATCTACGTATGAAAATCATATTTATATTTAATACTAAATACTTATTCCTGTAGAATATACACAGATAGATAGAGATTATTCTTCGTAGTTTCAATTAATACGTTACAATAAAGGCAATTCATTGCCCGTAATTAAAACCCAACGCTTTTATTTTTAAGTAAAATATAAAACGAAAATTCATAAAAAGTAAAAAAACTAAACTAGGTAGGTATATCCAATGCGTTATACACCATATAAATATACATGTTTTTCGATAGCAATATCTTTTTCTATGAAACTTGTTACGTTATGTTATTCGTAATATTTTAGCATCCAAAAAATGCGGACAGAGATTGACTGAAAGCGGAAGCAATACATCTACATAACCATGTTTCTACGTTCTTTATAACGTTTTGAATTATATAGGCATGTCTGACACGGGTGGGGTGAGAGCCCACGGTCGTTTCCATTTGCAGTTGCAGGCGGAGCGATGTTTGCATCATTGCACAAGCACTTTCACCACTCCTCGCGCTAACGAGAACCACAAACGGGGTGCCGTGTCGCCGTGACGCATTGTAAGTTACGTATTGCCTATTGACAGCCGATGTTTGTGACCATGTCTATTGTCTGGAACGACCCCAAGACGAAAGCTGTTTTAAGAAGACAAATCGTCTTGGAGAACTGTTGACAGACCTCCAGCCGTTTAATATGTATTGATGTTTACGCAACATCTTTACGCAAGAAATGTAAGCAGATGCTACGACAAAGTCAGCACATCGTTTTAGTACCTACGTAATAAGTAGGTATATTACCTATTACTAATTTGATTTATTTATTTCTCTTTTTTTCAGCATATCCATACAAAACTTTTTGAATCAACTCAAAACTGAAGTAAGCAGAAAAAGGAATTTAACAAAGAACTATTTACAATTCTTTATATAGATAAGTACTTAAGTAGGTACCTAACAGAACTAACACTGGTTAATTACCCACTAAATAAATACAAACAAAACTACTAGGTCTGGGTAGTTGTGTGTTCGTCTTCGCGTTTATCTGTGTTATCCAAGATACTGGAAAAGTCATAGAGAAGAGCTGTGAATGTAGAATGGATTATTATTATTATTTTATTTACTATGGACGGTTTCAAAACATCTAGCACGTCTTGGCCATCTACATAGAGTGTGTATGTCCATCCGTATACATAGAGTATGGATGTTCCAGACCATTCGTCGGTGTGGTGGTAAGTTGCAGGCCCAGCAGTAGTACATAAATAACAAAGCTTGTAGCAAAGTGCTAATTGGTACCTAATCATAATTTTATAAGAATATCTCAGTACGCAAGTAGCATAAGATTCATATTATTTCCAGTCCAGTGTTGCTCTTTTCGTGTGCACTAAAGTACTCTGTGGTTGCTCTAAGTAGTATGTAACATTTTCCTATTAAATATTATTTAATTATTCTTATAAATTATTATACCTACTACAGAAGTAGAGCTAAAACAAAATTGTAGAGCTCGGCAATAGTACATTTTTTCAGTACTGCATGCTATTGCCATCTATCTTGTCACCAAGTATTAATAGTTGTGTATCGTAACTGCGCCATCTATATAATTGTATTGATTTTATAAAGTTGCTACTAGATGTCGCTGTTCGCCAAGTAGTCATTTCATCTTATTCTCTAAAAATAACACTAGAGTTCGTTCGAAGCGCTATATTTAGTTTTTAGACATTTGACAAAAAAGATGGCAGCGATTGCCGACTGCTGTCCTTCGGAATTATTGCGAAAATGGCGCATTATGTGATATTTTCACATAATTTATTAATTATAAGTGAAAATTTGTGTAGTGCTGCTTTGTGATAGTGTGTTATTTTACATGAATGACAGTGTTAATCGTGTGAAAATAGGACTTCGACTTTCTTCTGGATATTGGATTACACATAAAATAAAGGTATTTGAAGTCCTCCTACGCATAAAATATTATTTGACTGATGTTCTCCTCACTCATTCGGAGATTGTCTCGTTTTTAATAAAGGGTAGTATTATTTAGGAGCATTACATAAGAATATATACGCACCATACGTTATGAGTATGGGTACATTTATCCCAGGAACCGTCTATATTTTCGATAGCAAGTAGTTCGTGGAAATATAGTACGTGCTCTCGTATATGCAGCGGGATTCATGGTCGTTATAGTTTAGTGGGTGCTTCGCTCGAGCTCATGACATCAGCAGGCCACACTTCTGCTGTAAACATTTAGCATCGAGAAGCGTGATTCACCGCGCTATATTGCCTTCTCAGAGACATTCATTCTGTAAAAATATTATGACAAGTAACTAAAAACATCTGTTAAATATTCATTATAACATGAGCCATATTTTATGAATCCTATGGTATAAGTTGTTTTTAGATCCATTAAGTATAAAAATAATCATTAGATGTATATCGAATTTATGAAACCAATGCCTCAGTTAACTTTGTGAGAAATATAAAATAAGTATGTACATTTTAAAAATAACTTTGTTCATATAATGTATTTATGCTGTAGCAGTATGCCTAATTCTCATTGCCATAACCAATTACTGGCCAATTATTTATTAGTCTCGACCATTATTTACATGCATATTACTTTCGTGAGTAACTTACAGCAGAATAAATTAAGTTTATTTTCTCATTCGCAAAGTGTAAGTAATACATATTATGGTGGTTCCAAAAAGCAATGCAGTAAAATATTTTTCAGTATGTTGTTAATGGTAATTTGTTTTTATCATTAGGCATAATTTGTGTTTACACTAAATAAACTTGCAGTACATTTTGTAAGAGTTATATTCTTCAGTTTTTTCAAATGATGATTTTCTTTTATTGTCAGGTCTATAAGGATTTTTTTACTAAGCTATGATCTACATATATTTTTTTTATTATTTTGCATGTTTTTATATTACCTATATAAGACAAAACTTCTTAGAGACATTATTTTAAAGTCATAAATATCTTAGTAATACCTAATTTACATCCAAATCATCCATGCTGTAAACTATATATTAATGCTATGAATAATATCACTTTACAAATTTATCAATTCAATATTAATGTGAAAATTGATATTCTAATGTAAAATTGTTTAATGATATTTTTTTAATCATTCTCCACAAAAATTGAGATTTTTATGTTCTTTACAAACAACTGGTAAATAACTGGGTCTCATGATAGGATGTACATGTATGTGCATATATTATTCTTACTCTGTTTCCTTTCAATCATGACTAATTGCTACTTTTTTATTTCATCCTCATAAATATATATTGGATACACCATTTTACTTTTATCATAAGATTTTGTAGAAAATCATTCAGCTTCATATGTTGATTCATTCATAAAACATTGGTAAACTATTGTCTAGTAATACCAAACTCAACTTTAGTGCTTTGAACGATATTACGACCAGTGTGGTTCAACCAGGGACCTGGTACTCCTGTTACGCCTGTTTCTAGCGGTTCTTGATAGTTGACTTACACATGAGGCTAGTATTTTAGTCCTCAGGAGTGGCAATACATCTGCAATTGACTTCAGGTACACCCTCTGTTCTATATGTAGTTGGTTACAGATGTTCATGGACTGCAGTGACCACTTACCAATAAGTTGACTGCATGCTCATTTGGAACTACAGTCTTTTAAAAAATCAAACCGGCAAATACCTTCCCTATACTAAATATAAGTCTGATAAAATTTTCATACAATACATTTTTTTAAACATATAATTTTACTGAATAATTCATCTATAAATAATGAGTAATCTATCTAAATCTAATATTGTAATTTCAACCCATAAGCAATAATGAATCGAGGACTGTAGTTCTTGGTAGTTAGCTAATTATTTTAACATAGCAACTAACACAGATATATTAGTAGGAAAACTTGATTTATTTTATGAAGGCAGTAATACAATTTGAAACAAACTGCTAAGCAAATTTTAAATTCCCTTCAGAACATTTTCCAAATAAAACACTAAAATTAGTAAATGAGGAAATTATGCGCAGGCTATAGTTTTATTTACATTAGATGGAGGTGCATTTAAACCCAATATCAATAAATCTGATGAAATCAAATTAAGCTGTCATGCACCTCAAAAACGAGAGCTCCACATGACCTAATCTCATAGTAGAACATTTGAAGATCCCACAGTAAACAATGATGTGCTACTAAGTGAATACCTTACAAACCCTGCTCATAAATGAATGAGCACCAACCAAATTTTATTTTTTGATGATTATGAAAAGTTTGCATCTATAAATTGATATTTACCTAACAGAGTACAATTAGTCAAGCCAAACAGTACTATTGCATTTCATACATTTTATGTCTTCAGTCGTAAGGTACACTTGATTACTTGTATCCAGGAAGACTCCTTTACCAAGTAAGTTGGTGAAAATTTAAAGTATGTATATTAATAGTAACCAAATCATAAAGTACCCCAAAAAATGTATTTTTGGATAAAAATATAAATAAATATCTTTAATAATATACAGACATGATATGTTATGAATATATTTTTGCATAATTTTTTTTAATTTTATAAATTAGAAAAGGTGTTTATTATGTTAAACAAAGTGTCTGCATTTATAGGAAAATTAAGTATTATAC
>DWRA01000921.1:0-20000 GCA_018250295.1 Spathilepia clonius | reverse complement strand
CCCGCCTCGGCGCTGGCGCGCGCCGCCCGCCGCGTCGCCACGCAGCGCGCGCCCGACGACCTGCGGATCAACTTACTCGAGTTAGTCGATTACACCTTTATGTTCCGCAGCTTCCCAGACCTGGAATGTACTCTATCACGTTATTTCGATGCGGTTTACTGGAGTGGGTTAGTGACCAACTTGTATTAATCGTTTTGCAACTTGCCTTTTGGCAAAATTTAAGGATTTATTTAATGATAACATTTAGAACCGATTTGTCATCTTATATTTAACAGAACAGAATGTTACGTTTTCATGATCCCGTAACTACTTATATAGATCACTTGCACACCTCTAGCCGTATTTAAGCGTAACACATATATATGCAAAATAAACCGAATTATAATAACTTTAAATGTTAATAAAAAATGAATTTGGCATTTTTGACATCAACATCATAAATGTTGCAGATATTCAGATGGTGGCGCGGCGGCTACTCTAGCGTTGCGTGCGTCAGCGACGGGCTCGCCGTGCGCATCCAACACCACCGTGCACCGGTGGCCTTTCATTGTCGCCAGGGCACCTAGGTCTTCCAGAGATATTGTCAGGTAAACATAACATTAATGTACTATACTTACATATGAAAAATCACAATCTTAATTTATAAATAATATTTTAATCTTGTAATCGAACATTTGTAGGTTAATGCGACGGTTACGACCGCTTTTGCAAGACGCGATACAGAAGCGGTGTTGCGGCGCGCGTATGTGGGACGGCGTGACGGGCCCGCTCACGTGGCGGCAGTTCCACCGGCTGGCCGGCCGCGGCAACGAGGACCTGTGCGAGCCGCAGCCCGTGCCGCCGCTGCTCGTGGGCCACGACCGCGACTGGATCTCGCTCTCGCCGTATGCGCTACGCCACTGGGAGCGCCTCTCGCTCGAGCCCTACTCGTACTCGCGCGACGTCGCCTACGTAGTGCTCGCGGCGGACGGCGACGCCTTCTCGGATCCCCTGCGAGCGTTCTTCAAGGAGTTGTCGGCGGCGTACGAGCTGTGTAGGCTCGGGAGACATCAACCGATCGCAAGGATAGCTAAGGACGGCATCGTCCGGACGTCGCCCACGGATAGGGACAGGTAAGGGATTGCTAATATAAATCCTTTAAAGGATCTGTACGATATAAAGTTCTTTTTACAATCACAATATTCTTTGTACAGGGATTCAAATTGTGAAGAATGGACGGGCGAATTACCACCGGGAAGGTTGGGCGAGTACGTTCGAGCGTACGCGGATACGTTACGATCTAGTATAGTTCCGCAACTCGCCGCCTTAAACATCGACCGAACTCTATTTGAAAGTAAGTTTGTACCTGTATTAGTCAAGAATGGGCAGCGATGTCGCTAAATTATTTTGTAATTAGTGTGTGTGTGTATTGTTATGTTTTGTATGTCAATATACTAAACAATTTTGTAATTTTTAGACAACAGCGGCTCGATGCGTCCCCCGGGCGAGCGCCCGGCAACGCCGGGTGGTGCGGCGGGTGGCGGCAGCAGCGGTGGTGGTGGCGGGGGCGCGGGCGGCGAGGGCGAGGCGGAGAGTGCATGGGAAGAGGAGGAGGGCGGCGCGCCCGCGCTGGTGCTGTACGTGGTGGAGCCGCCCGCCGCCGCCGCGCACCGGCCGCGCGCGCTGCACGCGCTGCTGCGCCTCGCCGCCGCCGCGCACCACCACCTGCACCACCACAACCCGCTTATCAAGGTACGTCTACACTATACGTCATATATCATACCATAATCCATAACTAATCAGTTATGGGTAATACTCGAATCAATTTTTAACGTAAGCTATCATCAACGTAAAGTTTTATATATGTATTCAAAAAATTATACGATTGTATTGAAATGTAAAATATTTCTTTCAAAAGAAACTGAACTGCCCGGAACGAACTGCCTCCGCATACGGTGCACTAGGTTCTTATGCGGTGTCAGATTTCGCCAAATTTTTGTTATTGTCAAAATGATGTTGTGTGGTCATCAGATAATATCCCTGGAGGGCGTGTGCGAGACGTGGAGCGGCCGCGGCGGCGGCGCGCGCGCGCTCGCCTTCAGCGTGTTCAGCGGCGCGCGCCGGCTGCTGTCACACCAGCCCACTGGCAAGTCGCTTACCGGCTTCGGAACCGCCGCTAACGCCAATCTCTTCATCAACAACAAGGACGTAAGTTTTAGTTTCACCATATTTTTTGATCATATTGTCTTTATTTCTTTTTCTATTTCAAAACATGTAGATCGGTTGTATCACTTTGGATTAATATTGCAACAAAATTGAGCATCGGATCTTGAAGACAACATTTGAATGGTATTATATATGGTATATTTGTAAATGTTACTTAATACATATTAACGGCACACCTATCTATTTTACACTTAATGGTCATGGTTATACTGACCTAGAATGTAGTTGGTAGTCCCCAAAGATAACAAAACATTTGCTTACTGTCCATAAGTTTCATTTGCTATGTTTGGAAATCAGTTCATGTGTCCTTACTGGGATTATTCATTAAATGAATACATATGCGATTCTGCCCGTGAAGGAGAAGAACCGTGCCGCGTATAAGCTGTTTTCGCCGGCGTGGGTGCTGGCGCCGCCGCGCGCGCTGCGCGAGGTGGCGGAGACGTGGGGCGCGGCGGGCGGCGAGGGGGCCGCCGTGCTGTTCCTGGCCTACTGCCTGTCGCACGACCAGCGCTGGTTGCTGGCCGCCGCCACCGACGCGCGCGGCGAGCTGCTCGACACCGCCGCCATCAACATACACGTGCCCGCCAGGTACACCACTCACACACGCATTACAACGTAACCACTAATGTTCAAATATCAATATACAGTTACAGAACTTACTAAATCAAAATTACGTTGATTACGTTGAGGACAGACTTGTTAAAGTGATTGTATAGTATTGTAAATTACATTTTTGACTTATATGGTAGATCACGACGGAGGCGATCGGGGCCTGCTCGACGGCTGGGGTTGACGAAGCTGATGGATTTCACGCTGGGCGTCATGAGCCAGTCCGCGCAGCCCTGGCGGCTCGTAGTGGGTCGCGTCGGACGCATTGGGCACGGCGAGCTTAAAGGTATTATTTTACCTTTGCTTATTTTTCTTTACCAGTGATGCTTGCAAAATCTAATAAAGGATAGTAGTACGATACTATACTCAAATAGTCTTGGGTTTAAATTTACAGATGAATTAATGATGATATGTTTCTTCAGGGTGGAGTTGGTTGCTGTCACGCAAGAACTTGGAGCGCGCGTCGGGCGTACTTCGCGAGATCTGCGGTAGCTGTTCCCTGCTGTACCCACACGGCGCGCCCGCCATCTTGTCCGCGTGCCTCGTGTCCACCGAGCCGGACTCCTGCCTGCGCCTCATGGCAGACCGCTTCACGCCGGACGAGCGTTTCTCGCAGGCCTCCATCCAGTCACACCTGCACACGCCGCGCGACGTCACTGCCACACATATCCTTGTCTTTCCTACCTCTGCTACCACACAGGTACACTACGCTCATCCATATTTGTGCTACATCTGATCATTTATACAGCTTTTAATGTACATTTAAATAAACTATAGAAATATGTTTGTTAAAAGGTCATATATCAAGATAAAATATAATAGGTTTTTTTGTCGTAATCGAAGTAACCATCGTTGGGATGTTTATATATTAGTACGTGAAGCAAAAATTTTGTAAGTTTCTACCCGTTTTTAAGAAAATTGCGCGGATGAAGGAATATAAAATTTGACACGCTTATATTTTGTAAAGAGAAGAAATACAGAATGCTAATATTTTTGAAAAATAATGCATAAAAATACATTAAATCTATAAAAAATTAATTACACATATTACCGTGCATTTGACACACACACGTTCATATACTATTTTGTTTACGGTTAAAATCAAAAAGTGATTATATTGAAAATAGATTAATATTATTTGTCTATACTCTTACTGGATGTCCAACATTTCTTCAGTGAATGTCAACTATAGGTTTTATTTCTAATTCGGTAGAATTTCGACCACTATGACGGGTGACTAGTTTTAAAAATTATGTCTAATAACTTCAATGATATTTAAAAACTATAACTAACTATTATATACAATGTTCCAGTCGAATCCGATGACATTCGAACAACCGATGGCGAACGGCGAGGACAACGACATGCTGCTCGGGCTGGACGACATGGTGGAGGAAGAGGGCGAGGACAACATGGCGGCGCTTCTCAACGACATGTTCATGTGGCCGCAAAACAGCCCGCGCGCGTCGCCGCGCCGCCACGACGACGACAACAACAGCCGCGAGGGCTCGCCCGCGCGCCACGCGCACTCCGCCAACACCGGCCACTACGCGCACAACGACGACACGCAAGCGGTCAGTGACGCCCGTACATGCTCACTTACATCCGTATGCAGTGTTTATAGCATATTGTAAAATTATTCTTTTACTGTCAAAATATTCGGATAGTTTTTATAGTTTTCTCATCACGTGCCTGTTTCAATCTACGGTTGCCTTCTGGATTTCATTTTCCCCTAAAGCTTCTAGTACAAGGACGTAGGCATGTGATAACTCTGAATTGGTTTTTGTTGTGATAATGGTTCCTGGCTTAGTAATTTCTGACAGGATTATCTTTGGTTCCAGCAGGTTAGCAAAGTCATTGTCATTAAGTTATTTTTTGATATTGCATGTTTTTAAGGAATCATACAATAATGTTCCAAATTAAATGCCATGTGTATTTGTTTAATTGTGCTACCGCTGTCGATAGACCGAGTTTTCAACAACACCAGTTTCAAACAACATCAGTTTCAAAAACAAACATATATATTTTTTAACGTAATTTATTTATGTATACTTGTATCACTGCGATTTGAAGAAAAGTTACTATTGAATCAATTTGTGTCTATTAAAAGTCTATAAATAGCACGTAATTTAAAATGATGAACCTACAATTTTACACTCGTTACGTTACTTTGTGATTTATACGTAGATGATAAATAACAGATATGTATTTTCTTAATTTATCCTCCACGAGGCTAAATAGAGGATGAAAATTGATTACGTAATGTTATATATCTGTTTACAAATAGAAGCGAATGTAAACTCATGTGTATCAATTGCGTGCGCGAGTAGGAGGCGGTAGGGTCGGTGCTGCAGCAGCCGCTGGCGCTGGGCTACCTGGTGTCGACGGCGCCGCTGGGCGCCATGCCGGCGTGGTGGTGGGCGGGCTGCGCGCACCTGCGCGACGCGTGCCCCGCCTTCCTCAAGAACGCGCTGCACCTGCAGTGCTTCACGGGACACGCCGCCGACGACTACGCGGCGCTCACGCAGCGCGCGCACCACCACCACCACCCGCTCGACTCCACCACCACCACCGACGTGCTCAGGTAATGTCCATTTTATGACATTTGGCTATTAGACTAAAATTTCCGGATAACAACTATATAACGACCTCCTTATATTAAAATGCACCTGTATGTAAGAATATATGATTTTAGACTTATATTATCGCGGAATTGATACATTTTGTTATGTAATCGGTACTCACGATAGGATGTTTTGATTTCTTAATTGCCGATATTTCGACCCATTTGCATGGATCGTGGTCACGGCGGTGGCGGGGACAAACCGTTGACAAGCACTAGTGGTAGATTAATCTATCTAACCTACGTCTAATTCGTTTTCTAGGTTCTATATCACGACACACAATAGTAACTTTACGCACCGCACTTTAAACTAGTTGTGATTTACAGTAACTAACCACTGGATGTCACGTTTGGGCTAACTTAAAATCATCTACATAACAAAACGTATGTTAGAATTTTAATTAAATTCATCGACAATTTTTCGACTTTTGTGGTCAGAAAAATATCAAACTTGATTTATTTATGGAGAACGTTGATTAATCTCTATCAACGTATTCAACATTGAAATTTATCGAGAGGTGATAAACAATATCAAATATATATTATTCCTCATCGTTAACCTAATTATAACACGTATTATTATCTGCAGGTACGTGCTTGAGGGCTACAACGCGTTGTCGTGGTTATCGTTGGACGGAACAACGCACGACAGGCAGTCGTGCCTGCCGCTGCACGTGCAAGTTCTCATGCAGCTGTACCACACGGCTGCGGCACTCACCTGAAATGCCTCAACGACGGAATGATTCGAGTGGCTCAGTCAACTGAGCCGAGAAACGCCTTAGCGACCTGAGTGAATATGTTAGCATGTAAGTGCAAACCTGAGTGTAGTGTCCGCTGTTGGAGAAGTTTGTGAATATTTTTTGTGTTTGTTTAGTGTTTACAGTGTCTGTATAAATTTGATATGTTCAAACATGCAGCTTTTGGGCGTTGAACAGCCATTACTGTTCATACTATTTTTGTACACAAGTTGCATGAATAATTCATATCCTGAATTCTAACTTTTTTATATTACATGGCAAGTTGTAGCGGCATAATTGTTATACGATACATATCTGAAACGTGAATGTCTTCTGGAATGTCTTAATTTATATATTGACACTGTAAATACTAGATTAGGATTGGGCTAGTGAATAGTGATACTAATATCACTGGGTAAGCCAGAAAGTTAATTTTAAGTAGGCAATTGGAGTTGGTGATTGGATGTTGACTTCGAGCCACATATTTTAAGGTAGTAAATGTATACACTACCGATAAACGTATTTATGATTATTGGCCTGTAACCCTTTGTGTATCCTAGATGTAGGTCTGCTCCCATGCAAGGGCGGCCTGCAGCGTTATGACTATGTTATTCAAATTTTATTTCGGCCTACTTATAATTTTATACAAACTTTTACTCAATCATCTGTTTTACTTTGTTTACAGTAATTAATAATAATTTAATTTGACAAATGTTTATAATATATTAATATAGTAATATATTTAAGATAACAGTACAAAGAATTTGATACAGAATGGACTTGGAAGTTAACATCCAACACTTAGTGAATATCAGTGATAACTAAATGTTTGTTTAATGCGATGCAGTTTGTTAGAATCCACATATGAAATCTTTGGACATTGTTTTCTTGTGACATATTTATATGAGAGATGGCATATTAATATATAAATAGGCTACTGCAATGAGTTTTACAGCCTCGTGTTTTTAAATATTTATAGGTTTCACATGTTGAAGGTAATGGTCACACTTTGCAATGAAGATTTTGTACCTATTTCTATGTTCAAATAATCTGCGAATTCAACAACTCGAGTGTTAAATGTGATCAAACCACAAACTAAGTATAATTAGATGACAACAGTACTTAGGTAGATTAACTATACGGTAGGGTGTAAAAGTAAGAGGGCTTCGTGTGGTAAAGACAGATGTTACTGTACGTAGACACCCCAGTAGGGGTAGTTTGTTGGGAAGGTAGTTGTTATAGGCAAACAAATGTTGGTCTTGTTTATGAAAGCGCTCTGTTTGCTGTATGATGTACGTCTTTAAAAAACATTGAGTCTGTGGTGTTCAGGATTTCTGTTTAAAGGATTTATAAAATATTTTACTAAGGTACTATAATAGTACTAAACAGTATTTAGTATTAAAATTTATATATGTAGTGTGCAAATTCAAAGACATAGAGCAAACAGAGCAGTACAAGTTGCTGTGCACAAACTTGTATGGATAGGAAGATGTTAAAATTATTTATAGGAAAATAACAAAGTATAAAATAATTAAGCCGGGATAAATGGTTTGTTGAATACAAAACATTAACAAATCTTATGAAGGTCCAATTTGGCTTAACAGTGTTTTCGAAATATATTAAAAGCCATTGTACATTGAGAATTTGTATTGTAAGGGCATCCCTTATTGTTGTACCTCTCTTAAAAAATCAATAAGCTTCCATTACAGTCTTTCTATACCCTCTCTTCCAATTCTCCATGGTCTTCACTAAACTGAGTTTAGTTAAAATTGTAAAAAACACATGTACCCTTCTATTATTTTGCACGTTTGTAATAAACTAATAATTGATTATTATTAATTATGAAGACATAATAATTCTTTTACACCATTTTTGATAATATATTATTGTACATGTCCCTATTATATCGTCTCCAGATATTTTTTATGTAAATTTAACATTGATACTTGGACTTTGCTATTGGCAACTTTTTCGTGCACCACACACCATAACATGTATGTTGTGTGTTACCTTTGCACACAAATAAAGTAGAATCAACTCGTATTTTATCCTATTAATTATTCTAACATTATAACCCTTACATTTATTTAATTTCGATGTTTTACTGAAAGCTTTGATTCTTTAAAATACAATGTTTTTTATTAGTTATAAACCTTGACTTAAAAAATGTTGATCAATCCTACCATATCCTCTGTGCTCGTATATTACTACAAATTAAGGGTGTCACAAGTTACATATTGCAGTTGTAATGTAATTATTTCATTGTTATATATTATGTAATATATTATTGTATTATGTATTGTATTATTGTTTTATGTTACAAGCCGGTATGAATTACCAAAGGAGTTAGCTATTTGTGTAGTGATTTAGATATTTTTTTACCACCATATTTCTGTGTATAAGGTTTGTTTCACAGGGTTTTCGTTCGTCTCAACATTTGTAACGTCAAAAAATTACTCATTCAATTAAACATTATTTTTGTACTTGTTTTTTTTGTTGGTATATTTAAATAAAATAAATTATTTTTAATTGTACTCGGGAAAGATTGCGTAATTATACTTTTAGATACAATTATACATTAGACGAATTGACTATTGCCTTAGCATCCAACTTGTCAACTCTTGTACATTTTAATACCGAAGGGAACAAAATCAGTGTCGATTTACGCAAATTTTGCATTACACTGAATTTATGGTAATTTAGTCTTTTCTGATGTACCATTATTGAGCCGCAAAGCAGGCGATGTGCAAGAACGGCGTAATATTCTAAAATTAGATCGTTAGTTAATGAAATCGTCTTATGATAAGAGTAACCACTGATTGGAAAATAATTAATTAGTAACACCAATAGATTATGAATAGTTTAAATAAGGATAAAGAGGATTCAATAGATCATGTTTGACCTAGCATTTGTATTATTAGATGTCGTTTTATAAACTATAAAGCTCATTATAAAACAGCAATGTTGATTCGTCGAATCTCCCACAGTTTTGGTAGTTATACGAAATTTTCTATTTTTAATAATAAAATCTAAGTAATAGGACATGTGTGCTCAGGACGAACCATGTAAATATGTATGGTATAACGCGTGATTGTGTGATTATAAAATTTCTGCACTTATCTATGAATTATTAAAATTCTTAGTTTTCGTTTCATTCAGTTTAATTTCCATAACACTGTGTTGGTTGTTGTAAGACTAAACACGAAAATGCATCCCTAACATTGAATACTGGCTATAATAATTTAGTTTACTATTTGTAATCCTTTGTCTGTTAATTCGTAAAATAATATAACATAATTAGCAGGCAACAAGGAGAACAATAACTGTTACCTCACATGTTGAACATTTTATGAAGTCAATCAAATTAAAGCGCAGTATAATGTACTCTTATTCATTTGCTTATGTTTCTTTATACCAGAGCATTTTCTTTTTAACCGTAACAAGTCAGTGAACTGATGATAGGAAATTGTACAGTTTTTGTACGATGGGTGGCGCGCCGGTAACGTAAATTATTTAATTGTAGCGGTGGCTTCTCCGCGGTCCGCGATCTAAATGATAAGAATAGTTAAATATGAAATGTTTTAAATGTGTTACAGCATTTGAGAATATTTAATGATGTTGTATATAGTTTATATTTTGTTTTGTATAACAACAATTTTGTATATAGAATCGATTTAGGAGGGAATACCGTTGAATATTTGCCCACTTTGCCGATGACGGAGCATGTTTTAAAGAAACCACTCGTAATATTTTGTACAGTTGTTAATAAGAGATTCGGAGTTGAATGAATTATTTTTAAGATTTCGTTTTTGACTTTTTGTTATTTGTGAATTTGTCAATTTTTGGGACGTGGGATACAACTGTAAATAGACCTCACCATTTTGTCAGATATTAGTTGTAAGCGGTCAAATCTGATGATTGAGGTGGAAATTAAATTTTCTAAATGGAGCAATCATTAGAAATTCGTAAATAAAATTAGTGTAATACTTGATATTAATATAACTTTATAAATAACTGTGAAAATAGGTAATAATAATTATGAATAAAATATTACATATTTAAAAGCATCCTTTTATTTCATTGAGTAATCCTATAACCATCATTTCAATTATGGAAAAAGAGATATATAAAATGCATTGATATAATTATATTATTTAATATTATGTTTATAAACAGATATTTTTAAAGGTTTTCATAGTTTTCTTCTTGGCCAATAATCTGTTGTTTTCTTTTATCATATAAAATATTCGAACTCTTACAAACAATCGTTTTAAATAATCTACAGGAAAACATGGGCAAGGCGTATCAAATGTACAGGAATTCATTGTTTGAAAGATATCATTAGCTGCACATGATATTTTCGTTTTCTTTTGAAAATATTCAGTAAATTTACTTTCTAAAAGAAGCAAAAATCGTGCAAATTTTAAAGGACACAGAAGTTCAGTTTCGTTTGAATCTCGTGTATCATTGCATGCATTTGTATCATTTTTGACATCGCAAGTATGCTGCTGAGAACACTTTAAGTACAAGTAACGATTAATATGATCAAACACGTTTTTATTCGGAAACCCTGATCTGTAGTCCACAGTGGAGACTTTCAGTGGCTTACGTAAGTCTTCATAATTGTCATTGTTCATTAAAAGTTGTATTGAATTTCCAGTATTATTGTCTGGTTCGTTTAATTTGCTTCTTGGCGGTTTAAGTAGATTGTAAACAAAACTTCGAACATAGAATCGATTAAATTGTTGACTTGAGCATTCATCCTTATTTGTATTTTGCTTTATTCTTTTAAGAAAATGGTTAAGACACTTGTGACTGAGTCGTCTCATGTGACTAATGAGTGAGTTAACACCTAAGGATTTTAGCTCTTCAAATAAATGTTTAATGCTTCTAATGGATATTAGAAAACCTTCAATGAATTTGGTTTTATTAGTAACATCTTCTCCATCAGATTTCCTGAAGACCCTTAATCGTTTAAATGTATAGACCATGTGCTCAAAAAAATCGTCATCAAATTGATTGTTCTCCACATTACTCTCGCGCGATGTTGGTTTGTCAGAGCTAACTTTTAATAATTCTGACATATACATTACTTTTTCTATAAAATTCTCGGTCTCATCTTGAGATATGTCTTCATAGTGGAATGTACAAGGTTTTGCATTATTTTTGACTACTCTTACTAATTGGTCAATATCATAGATGTTAAAAATTATCTTGTCATTTAATATAAAGTATGTATTATCTGCTGTAACTACACGTGAATCAGACGCATAAAGAAATTCTGACCGAAGATCTGATATAAAGCATCTAATATCTAATCCAATTTCTATCAGAGATAATATGACTTCATCAATCCATTGTGATATTTCAGGGCAATTATCATATTCAGAAATTAATGAATATGCTATTGGTTGTCTCCAATCTTCCAATATTCCCTGCACCATTAATACAACTGCATATGTGGCTGGGTGTAATGTTTGCTCTCCATTTACTTCATGAAATCCTATTATTCTATCATATTTAATATGATAATATAAATTAGGCTTCAAGAACATATGTCCTACAGAAACACTGCATATTTTTTCCCTTTCTGACATATGACTCACTTTACATTTTAGTGCTTGTAGTAAGGAGGTAGTCATCCTTGTTGTCTTTGGAATGACAAAGGCTTTCAATGATTCTAAAGTAGGCAGATCCAATATGTGTTTTAAACTTGCATACATTTTAGGATTTGAATAATACATATTTAAGGCAAATAAGTTCAAATTCATGTTACTTTCCATATTCTGAGCTTCAATGTGCCATTTTATAAGTTTTGATATACCGGGAGGTAAAAACTTGCTGCATAGTTGTAAAAATAAACCCTGGTCATTGTCATCTTCCGATGATTTTATCAAATGATTGGTTGCATTCAACCTTTTTAGTATTTCGGTGTCACTTTCAGTCTGAGTGCTCTTAGAAGTTTTTATAATGCTTTCACAAAATTGTGATATATCTGGATCTGAATGATGTGACATATCTGAGTGTGATAAACAAGAACCAACATCAATAAATGTTTCTAAATGGAGAGGTGCATTATTCATGGCTGAGCCAACCCCATTACGTACAGTGGTATTTTTTCTGGGTACACGAGGTGTTTTCTTCCGTTCTAGATGTAGAGTAGGCATAGCCTCCCTAGTAAGATATTTTCTATTTTCAGCTCCTCTTTTCTGAACATACTTCGGTTCGAAGTGTGCTTCACATATCCTGTGATTTGCCCTGGTTTTTTCATTGTCCAATTTGCTTAGTAAATCCAAACGATCAACAGTTACCAACCATTCGTGTCGCCTAAAATAAGACCATATGTTAGTCATTGATTTAGTCAAAGCAGTCTATAATATTTGTAAACAATTGTATATTTTTTCAGTAAGGTAAAGTCTCAAACTAGGGTTTCGTGTATATTAAAAAAAGGGAAATTAATTATCATTTACTTTAAAAGAGAAGTATAACTTCTAGTCTCCATAAACTTGAAAAAAAATGAATGAATTCTACAAGTTGGCACATTGCAAGCGTGATTGTCTATGACTTCTCTTATTAGATAAAAGATCAATTTGAATAACACTGGAATCAGTAACTGTGTAAAATTTATGTTAATACATCTGTGATTATAAAGTTCTGAATTTGAGATTTGTGACTTAAACTGGAGAATCGCTGTTTATCCTCCACAGACCAGTGTTCAGCCCAGAAATTTGACTCATCTCAATCTGAGGAAACCTGTGTCCAGCAACGTGGGACATAATGGTCTGGATGAAAGTAAAATAGACAAATCAAACAATTTTTTATTAATATACATTGAAAAATGGACGATATTTTGCATGCACTTATAATTACGATATTTTGCATGCACTTATAATACGAAATTATAAGTTAAAATACCTTTTTTTGTCACTCGGGTAAGTAAAAAAAGATAAATCCTTCGCTGCATACGACGAAATCCTACAAACAGTACAGGTTTTCCCAACCATTTCGTTTGTATGATTTTAGGCCACTCAAACACTATTCGTTCATCTTTTGATGACAGTAGATATTTACGATATCAGACTGCAGACATTTTACGGGACTAAAAATAATGATAGAAATATGCAAATTAAAAATAAATATTATAAATAACAAAGACGGACGAAGTATTTTCATCAAATAGTCTTATTTCTAATTGTCAAATAATGACAGATTGGAAGTATTTTTTTTATAACAGGGTTTTACGGCATTGGGGTTTTGCCTTTCAGCCTAGTTGGAAGTCAGGATACAGGACAAATATAGAAAGAATCAGACAGAACTTTTATTTTTTACTACATTGTCTCTCGGCCTTAGCTAATAAGTCACACAATAATAATACTAATAATAAAGATATTCATCTTTTTAGTCGAATCAGATGTCAGGAGCACAGATAATCTACGTTTAACACAGCTGATTGACATCTTTTTTTGGCATTATATTGACTTGTTTTTGTGAACTGGTGATAGGCGAGGTGAGGTTTTGTATCTCGATTTTTGAGTAGATCAAAAATATTGCGTCTAGTGTAAAAAAAGGTATTTGAAGTCCCCGATACTTTTTAATGTTATGCAATTGTTAAGGTTACACTACTTATAATTGTCTACGTATAAGAAAATTCAGCATGAAGATAAATGAGAAGAACTTGTGTGCGTTTGCGTCTTCCGCCACCCCGGTAGACCGCGAAGGTTGGCTGGACATGAGGGGAGAAGTCGGCAAAAGTTACCAACGAAGGTGGTTCACGTTGAAAGGAAACCTGCTATTCTATTTTGATAAGAAAGGCGACAAGGAACCCGTGGGAGTGATTATCTTAGAAGGATGTACTATTGGTGAGATTTGTTATCATAACATCACACATTTTATACATTTTGTATAAAAATCTTATATCCTAGTCACCAATACCGAGAATTAATGGGTCTTACATTAGTGATTATTGACGTTAACTTAAACATTCGACATGTAATATTGAAAAAAATGTTAAAACCTAATGATGAAACTTGCAAGTAGGTCAATACAGTACCTATAATTGTTAAACAGGGTGCTGTTGATTGTTTTTCAAAAAATATTGTAAATATGCAATTATATGATTTTGTTGTCAATCCTTTGAATTGAATTTTGTGAAGTTGAATTTGACACCTGTGTATAGTTGGCATTACTCCCGACCAACATTAATATGATAGCATTGTCATTTATCTTTTAGTTTTTAAATAATCAAGAGAAATAAAACAACATTAATTGGTCACTTTAATATTTGCAGAACTTACAGAAGAAGAGTGCTATAGCTTCAAAATTGTATTCCATTGTGAGGGTGGGCGCACATATTTCCTATGCACCAACTCCCAGGCTTCAATGGAGGCCTGGATGAAGGCTTTGGCATGTGCCAGTTATGACTATATGAAGCTGATGGTTGCTGAATTGCAGAGGCAGTTGGATGAAGCTCAAGGTAGAGTAACAATCACTAGTGCTTTGCACTAGAGGCTAAATTTTACTCCAATCTTTTTTACCAGCATATTTAAAACTGAAGATTCTCCAGTGGTAATGGTAATGTTCAAGAAGTGGCAAAACTAGTGTTTTATTACATTTTTTTGTGAATGGAAATATGTTGCTAGGTAACACAACAAATATGAAAGCAGAAGGAAATTAATATTTTATATATATTACAATAATATAATCCTTCACACTCAAGTCACGTAGTACACCAGAGCTACTGAACTATAAATGTCTGTCATTAACCTTAAATCGGATTGTAATCCTACCTAAGGTTTTCCAATGTTGCTAGCCCCCAGGTACTAAGTCTCTTACTAACTTCATGTCTCTTCCTTCAAATTAGAAATGTTTGTTAAAAAATGATTATAAATTATGGAATAATATTGTCTAACATACTATAATAATATAGCTTGTATCTTTTATATGTAGCAGGACTTATAGTTATTTCAGGCAACCAGTACTGATTGCAACTACCAAGCTATTAGTTTTAATGATGTCTGTGGCTAGATTGGCTGTTATATCAGATTTTTTATTGTTTTACAAAATATGTGATATATTTGTTTTCCTATAGCTGAGGAAGCAGCAGAGGCAGCGGCAATGGTGACTGTGACTCCTCCAGATGATGAACCAAAGGTGCCACCCAGAGGGCAGCGTTACAATCCTTTCAATAGGGTCACCGAAAGTGAGAGCAAGACCGTGCAGGGAAGCCGACATCGTAAGTATTTATTCATATTTGACACCCTCTTAGAAAACGTTTATGTGGAACTTACAAAGTACAAATAGAGTGCTTCAGGGGCATAGTACTGAATCATGTGTACTATGTATCTTATTTTTATTAATTAAATTGTTGCACTACATTTTTTGTCAATAATGTTTAAAGATGTCCAACCTTTGTCTAACCTTCTAACAGTCTAACCTTTGATTTTGACCAAATATTGCTGATGTTTCAATATCCATTTTTTCCATACTATGCTCATATATCTATTATTACATGGAATATATCATATACATTATACTTGTCATATGTTCAACCCTCATATATAATTAGCAGTCTACATGATGCGTAACAAGTGTATTGTATATTATTGTGCGTCTGACATAATGTTGACAGATAAAGAGAACGTGCGTCCGGAGCTGCCGCGCAAGAAGGTCCCGTTCCGCGACATCCACACGCAGCACGGGCGCGCCATCCTCGCGCACCGCAGCGAGTGGCGCGCGCGCCGCCGCCCGCCGCCGCCGCCCGAGCGGCCGCTCATACAGCTGTGAGCGCGAGGGAACACCCGACACTGTTACACACTCAGTGTCACTGTAAATGTCACATGTCACAATGCCGACACACGTCATGAAGGTACTGTCTTTATATTTTGCAATGTTGTAATTTATCTTATTCAAATTATCTATGTCTTCAAATATGTTCATTTAATTTTTAAATGTAGGTAATTTTTTTTATTATCAGAAAACACCAACTTAAAAATGTGGGAACTATTGTATAATAATGATCTGTTAATTCGTTCGAGTGGTAGTCGAAGTTATTTAGTATGCGATGTTGTTCATAAAATATTGTTGTTAGTTACACAGATATTACCGTTACATGACCATTGAAATAATGTTCCTATTTGCCTGTTGATGTAATACGAAACCCATACTAAGTTAAGCTGTTTTTATATCACATTATGCATTTTCTGGTATAAATGCCATCTGAATAATGTGTTTAATAGCAATGCTTGAACTCAGGCGAATATGCTAAGTGTAGTATAGGTTGAAACATACTAATTGTTATAAGGCGGCGGGATTATCGTCATCAGGCGTATCTAAATCCGAAATTTAAGTTATGTACTGGGTCTTGTTTATATCCTTTGTATTCAGGACATCAAATCCCAGTATATGGCTATAGTCCTAATATCCCAGTATAAGTTTGGCAAGCAAACATAGTTTTCATCTTTTAATTTTTTCAAATACAAGGTGTCTGAAAAAAAAATCATCGGATAACTTAATGCATGATATGAAGATATGCCATTGAATAGGTGAATTGCGTAAAAGTATTATTTATATCTGTAAGAAAATAATTGTAAAATATCAGTTATTAGGGCCAAACAATTACCTTGTACAGTATTACTACCTATACACTGTCCACTATATTACTTTCTATTTGATAGATCTGTTTAGTGATTTTTAAAGTGTAATACTCATTCCATTTGTTTATTCTATTGTGGTATACATAGGTTTTTATAAAATTTTGGTCTTAATATTTGATGATTTTATTTTATTTATTTACATCGAAAATTAAATTTGCAGACGAATGTGATTAAGTTGGATTTAAGATTATTAATATTTTCAATAAAATATTGTATGTCATAATTTCTTTTAACTCTGTCTTCTGGATATACTGAAATTAATAAGTATATAAACTTCAAATAAAATGTTTTATAGTGGCTATGGTTTGTGGTATGGGAATAGTTATAAGATAGTTGTTACTATTGCTATGGAATGTAATACATTCATTGTTACTCATAGGTGTATTGTGTAGTTTTTTAAATGTAGGTATACAATAATATTCGTGATATGTCTTATGTATGCTAATTCTTACTTTAACTTCCTGTAAACCATCAGAAGATCTAATTAATTGGGTGTAATAAAACTATAATGTGTCTTCAATGTTTTAAAAAATCTTGTTTTCTATAACTTGTAATAAAACAATATTGTTGTATTAAGTAGTTTATTTTAAAAATCTTTGTTATATAAACCAACACTTTACAACGTCAACTAAGACATAAAGAGGGAGATAATTTAACGTAATTCCGACTCGCGGTACAATACGAACTCATTTTATAATAAACCAATGCCTTATTAACATACAGTACACATTTCACACCTACTACATACAAATTTATGTTAATTTTTAAGTAAATAACTGGGAGAAATAATCGTAGGAAAAATGTACTGAATGTTATGATCCACACAATTTTGTCGATAAACGAATACTTTTATAATATTTCACCAAGCACACAGAATGATTGTACCGTTCGCCCATAAATAAAGCCACGTACACAATCGTGTCGACAAACGTAACTACGCATCCGTTTTGGTATCTCGTTATACTTTATGCAAAACTAGACATTATTGAGCAACGTACACAACACCGCAGCTATTCTATATCGTGCGAGGGCATACAGCATAAGGCATACATTCGTTTGGCCGCGACAAGTGAGACTATACACAACAAGGTGAGGCGTGGAAGACAGCTCGCGAATGCCCAGTTTGGAAACATGGTAACAAAATAACACACATTGATACAAGATTATTTAAAAGGCGACGTCGCCACACTGACGTCCTACGTGTTAAATGTTTAAAACAATATTATATGCCTTGACGATTGTGCCGAAACGTCTATGATATAAATATATTTGTCCGCAATTGTAATACTTAAAATTGTGATGTCAATAAAAATCAAAACATGTATTTCAGCTGCGATAGACGCTTTCCAACACATTCGCACGTGTTAGGTGCCCGTAGTGTCAAATTCAATACATAGTATCTCCCATATCCATACATATAATTCTATCTATGTATAAATCTACAAAAATAATAAACAAGGAAACTAAATCTAGGGAGACACAGCGATGCACTGTCCCGGTCATGTGTCGCTCGCTCGCGACGCCGCTAGCGTTGAGGCGAGCGTGTCAATAATCCTACTTGAAAGTATATAGCTGTGTCTCAAGTAAATGTCATAAAACTCATAAATAAGAAATATTTGGTAACGAACTCCTTACAAGGTAATGGACAGGGCAGACTGTGCATTAGAAACCGATGGTTACAAAAGACAAGGGCAGTTAGTATTTACAATGTTACAATTTTTACAAGTCGATATATGTCACTAACCGATTCATCTACAGCTAACTTAAAAGGAACGGAGGTGAGTCAATGAACGAGTGAAGTAATCGAGCAGGGTTGCCATGTTGCCGTGTCGTATGATATTGTTTTTATTCCATAATATCGAGTCATAAACATCATATACACACCTGTATAATGGCAATTTAAATTGAAAATGGCAACCCAGATTAATATTGGAAATAAATCACAAACATCAGAAGAAAAGACAGTGCGGTAGTAAGGCAATATACACTCTATAGTTAATTAAAATTAAGTAAAAAAAAACAATGCAAACAAAGTTATATACATTTTCGTGGTGGGTGGGAGTTAAAAGTTCTGGCCACTTCTCATAGAGGAAGGTCATTTTTGGTCTTAGTAATAACTTAACTACGTAATAATGGGGCATTAAACGCTTCGTCAGTATTATTAGTTAACAATATATTTTTATGGTGCGATAGCAGCTGTGAAATAAGTACTTTCAATTGAGTAGGATCTCACTTCACAGTCGCCACCGACCAACTTACTAATAAAGAATACATTTGATCGATAAAACCATAAATACTTTCGAACTACCACATATATTTTTTAATAATTAATAAACAATTTTTATAATTATATCTGTGGTATAATTAGGTTATATATTACTTTAATAACATATGGATATACGATAATATGTTTAAGCAAGTGGCCAGGTGCTAGCGTGGTGGGTGTGGCGACGGCTCCGCGCGGGCGCGGCCTGGCGCCGTCGATCGATCATTTCCCGTTGACAAATGAATCGTTAGAAGTTATGTTGGTGTCACGAAGGGCTCCGACTCGAAGCGCTTCTTGCGCGCGGCGACCATTCCCGCCAGCGGCGTCGCACTCAGTTCTGTAAATAAGAACAAGTAAACCTTAGTACATTTTGATATAATGTTTTGCCGAGTTGGTGGAATTCGTTACATTCATTATTGCTGCGCTTTTTTTCCTTGCAGGAAGTGTTTTGCTTTAATGCACCTAGTCGTATTATACATAAGAAATACGTGTTGTCTTCAAACTCGTATAGATTTTAATTGATCTACAAAGATAAGTAACATCATGCAAAATGTCACATGCGTTGCTATGCTTCGGAGGGCACGTCGAACCGTCGGCCCTCGTTTTTTGGTAAGTCATTAATTATAACCCATCTATCGATCTGCATTGGAGTGTGGTGGAAAACGATCGAAGATTTCTGTAATTGATGGGAAATACCTGACAGCAAAAGGGTTTTAACTTAAATTGGGAATTCTAACTCGGTTCTAAAGGGCAGCAAAGCATTTATTTATGATAGCACTGCTACGTTAATTAGACTTATGCAGATGTTTGTGAACGGCAACGATCACACTTGGAAGCTTAATAATGAAATAACAACGTATAATGTAGGATCAGGCATGAATGCAGGTCCCACCTGCACGGGCGAGAGG
>DWRA01000920.1:0-20003 GCA_018250295.1 Spathilepia clonius | reverse complement strand
TAGCTTTCAATAATTAAAGCATATTTTTACAACTCATTGATTAGTTACTCCGAGCAATGACTAAAAACGATTGACACACATGTAACTCACTCGGGTTATATGTAATATGAACACGCTACAGACCGACTGAAGTTTATTAAACAAGTTGAGGGGCTTCATAAACGCAATAACGGGTGGCTTTGCAGCGTAGTATGGGGACTTCATATTTGCTATCCTTTATGAACGGGAAGTTTCATGTTTGAAACATAACAATAACGTAATTAATATACCCACACGTTTATTTGGCATAGTTTTTAGGTATTTTGTTTTATATGTTGGAAGTAGCAAACGAGCATGCAGTCCACGTGATGGCAAGTGGCATCTGCCGCCCATTTATATTTATAATGGACTCCAGATAAGATTAGAATCCTATCTGAGGGCGGCCGCTAACCTAACCTAATCTAGCCTAACCTAACCTAACCCTGTCGATTAAGTAGGAACGCCCTGAATAAGTATGTTTACCTTACCATTGCGTTCAAACAGGAATACAACAGCACTTAACTGCTGTTATTAGGCAGAAATAGGACGGGCGCGGCGGTGGCGTTGCCGGAGTCTAAATACAAGAGGTTCTACTATCTCTGACTGTAATGACTTATTATACTAATCGTGTTAATATTTGTAAAACCTGTAGGGTTCCGTAACTAATGGAGGCAATACTGGAACATTTATTATTACTTCCAGTTCATCACCCTCCATATATTTAGTGCTGGTATTATTTACTGAGTTTAATATTTTTGGAATGCCACGGCATGTACGAATGTGATAATCAATGAATAATAATTGGCAGTAACTATTGTAAAATAAAATAAATAATACAAGATAAAACTTTGCGTTCTCTTCGTAATATCAAATCCCTTCCTGAAGTAATAGAATGTGCGGAAGTAAATAACTCAGTAGTAAGTAATATGATGGTTTTGCGACTCATCTATAGCTCAACTCATTAAAGCCTCAGGAGCAATAAAACGATATGAATATTCTACTCCTAAGTATAATATAACATGAGAACAAATAAATTAAGGTTACGTAAGATATCTTATTTAATTTACATGTATTTTTGAGCTGTAGCCTTAGAAAATAATAATTATTTTTAAATTAATTCTAATCTGCAAAACAAACTTACTCCCAAATAGTTATAAAACAAGAATTGGCAATTAAAATTACCTTAAAAATTAGCGCTAATCTTTTTTTAATTAAAATTTAAAGATGCTCATTAGCAATTAATAACTGAGCAACAACATTCTTATTAATTTTCCAAAAAATTATGTGGCGTATACCAGTAGCTCTATATTTTATTTTAGTTTTAATTTGATTTTACTAAAATACTAGACAAATACACAGTCAACGCATAATTTTGTGGGTGTACACCATAAAATAAATGTTCATATTGGGCTATTAAATTCAAAACTGATTTCAACAAACAAAGCAACATTAGCCCCGGGATCGCATGTCAAGAAACGTAATTCGCGGCATTGTACGTGCACAGTAACAAATTAAGCGCTCTTTTCATTCCTACATTCATACAAAACCTTTATCCGTGCAATCTATTTACTGCCTCCAGCCAATTAGTTAGCAGTTCTTGGATTAATTGCGCTATTAAATACGCACTAAATGTAATTTGCATTCAAAAAGGTTACATTTTGTAAAGGCATACTCACATATGTTGGACGTCGGAGCGGTTTTATCGCTCGGTATTTCTAGTCCATTCATTGCGAACATTAACGTTTTATTAGGGCAAGCAAACGACAAACTACATAATGGAATTGATGGTAGTATAGAATGGAATTATAGCGGTGTTGTACCACATAGCTTTGTGAAAATTATTTGCACTTTTATATCTCTTTGAAGAAGAAAGAACGATTATTACGGTAACATTTTTTGCTCAAATTGTTTCTATAAGAAATATTATCTAAAATAGCGGTATTTCGTATGTTGACCTTCTCTATAATTTAAAATAATATGTATAATAATAATAAATTTCTTAACAGTTAACAATTCTTTTTTTTTCTTTTAACACCTGCCACAAGTTCTCCGTACTCACCCAGGGTTAACTGGGACAGGATGCTATTAGGCATTAAGTTTACCCTTTTGTAACTACATTTGTATGAGGTGTAGCAATAAATACATAAATAAATAAATAATAATAATAAACCGGTAGTGTTCTTAAAACTTCAAATAATAAACTTGTGTCCCGCTGAGGGAAAACAAATCGTCGCAGCTAAGTTTAAACGTATTGATGTATATATGAGAACGTAATTTGACGGCGATCAATAATTTGACTCCGACCTTAAGATTTATTAAACAGCCTTATTAAACCTTAACATTGCTAGATTTATTATACTACATTATTTGCTGCTACATTTATTAACAATAAATCAAATATTAACAAATGAAATGAACAAATTCAGAACCATTTCATTGCATGGTCAATGAATATAGTAATAAAAACGAAAAATAAGTTTAAAAATAACAATGTAAGTACAAATACAAAAGACTGCATATTTGCATATAAAGTATTTTGCTAAAGCAAAAATCCTTATAGATAGCTATATTCTTTATTCGCAACGTAGGCAGGACGGGGTAAATTGGACAGATTCAGCAAAAGGCACGAAGGTAGCCATTCAATTGGATAGCTAAGTATATCTAGCAAATTGTCTCGCTAGTTTATGTGACAGCGTCCAGATGGTTTAGGCTTTCGATTGACTATGCTATTGTGGTTAATGGGGAATGAGTCGTGACGAGGACCTGCAATATACTTATTTAAAAGTTCTTGGTATAAATACCTCAAGGTACTTATGTAAGCTCTTTTAAAGGTGTATATTTTAAAAGAAAAAATCAGGACGCGATAGAAAACTCTTCCTTTTAATTAAAAAATATTATGTTATAAGAGCATAATTTTTTATTATGGTCAATTAATGTTCTTTTAATATACTGCTACTTATTGTTACAATAAAATAAATGATTTTTAAAAATGAGTTTAGTGTTTTTGTAGATGCTTGCAAAAATAAAGAATAACGGACAATAATATTCGGGATAGTATTTTAATCATCCACACGTTAACAGTTACAGTTCTTGATGGATGGGTTTTTAATAAAACGAAAATGTACTTGTAAAATCTATATTTTTCATTTCCAGACTATGGTTTCATCCATGTAACTTAATTTCTTCCGACATACTGTTATTTTCGGTCCGTCATATATTTCTTTCATCAATCAAGTATTAAGCTCTATCATATCTACAACGATTGAAAGTAACGTATCAGGAAAAACCGTACTTTTTTGTACAATATTTTGACAGGCACAGCTAGTTATAGCGCAGTCCTGTTACGAAAAATTTAAAGTTATATTGATGGTGGTAGAACCCCTTGTGATTCGAAACTGGAGGCACCTCTGCCACACCTATTTCTGCCTAATAACTGCAGTGTTAAGCGTCGACGTCTTCTGCTTTGAAGGGTGTGCTAAAGGAGACATGGTTATCTGAAGCATTCAAATTTAGTCCTCAAGGGTAGCAACTGCGTGCTAAAAACGTCCATATACATTGTATAGAACGATAGGACTTTGTCTTGACTTGACCGCAGACAGACCATGTCTGTCACGTTACATATCTAAAGACCTAAATTCCGCTTAAAAACCAGCCAAGTGCGAGTCGGACTCGCAGGCAAAGGATTCCGTAGCATTATCATTAAATAATAAATTAAGTTAAACAGTTTTCCAACTACCAAAATAACTTCGATTTACATAGTGTTTGTATAAATTACAAAGTTATGTTATTCGATTTTTGTAAAAGTGGTATATCTCAAAAACTGTCAAACGTATCTTGTTCGAACCAATTTTCGTTTTTTCCTTGACATCTACAACATACGTTTTATCCAGATTTTTCACTCTCTTCGTTTAAAAGTTAGAGCAAGGACACAGATTTTAACGCTTTGAAAGGGCTTATCTCTGAAACAATCGATTTTGAGAAAAATGGATTTAGAAACCTCAATGTCATTTATGAAGACCTTTCTATAGATATCACACACGTGTAGATAAGCTGAATTCTGACGAATCTATAAGGGTTCCGATTGCCATTTGGCTACGGGACCCTATTAACCAACGAATTTACAAATGATGACGTAAATATCATTAAATTAATTGTTTATAATATAGAAGTGGGAAAGGAGCATGCAGTCCAACTGTTGGTAGTAAGCCAATGCCGCACATGAACATCTATAGCCAACCACGGAAAGCATTGGAGTCGTGAAATCGTTTACAGATACATTGACACTCCCTGGGGACTAAATTGGAACGTCTTGGTATCTCCCTTCAAATCAGAAAACAGCAGCGTTTAACACTGTTATTATAAGGTAAAAATAAACTGTAATAAAATTCGATCTCTATAAGTAAACAATTTTAGACAAATATTGTCAGGGAACTTAGAAATCATCAGGGAAATTGGCACTAAGGACACAATCCCTTGGGTTGTTTGAAAGTACAAATTTAATTTTAGCGATATTTGGAAGGCAGACTATCGCATTGAATTAATTAGGTGATTGTTTATTTTGGCAATGCCGTCATTAAATATGTAATTACCGGTATTTGAATTTTTATGAACCAATATTTTGTTAGGATAGGATAAAATTTGCTCTATATACAAAATTATTTTGCGAAAGTGGGTTAAACAACCCGACCCTTCCAAATAGTGTAATTTTCGGTTATCGTCCCGTTCTCTTTGGCATTTTATAATTGAATAGCAAAAATAAATACAAACGAAGCTAATTATAAAAGAAGTAATTTCTGCCCCTACAACAACCCTTTCGTATATCTTGATTTACTTTTACGAAGTATTTTAGTTCGTTTTATTTTTCTCACAAAGTATAAGAACTCATTGCTTATTATGAAATTAATTTGGAGCCCTAATGTTTGCTCTTTATGCTGAAACTCTCTGACAAAACTTGATTTACGTCTGCGAAGCTTGTTAGATTTTTTTTTAAAGAAAATATCGCTATCTGAAAAGACAAATAAATAAATAAAAATAAATAAATAAAAAATAAAAATAAATAAATAAAATAAATATAAATAAAAATCTATAAATCTTAGCATTTCTTCCTGATGTAAAAATAATTTTACTTCTACTTCTATAAATTCAAAGATTTAATTTTCGAACGAGTGTTTGCTAACTTAGTTTTGCTCCCAGTGAAGGCACTCATCGCCCGCGTTAATTAGGCTGTGCGTCCTAACATTTCCCTTAGAGGTTTATACAACAAACCAAACAAAAAAACCTCACCAACCGCCATTTAAGCGGCGTCCCAAACCGATTTTGTATGCGTAATGAACTTTGAATGGAAAAATAAAGGAGTTAAGTGACTCCCGCGCAACACCGAAGCGCGGTATTTAGTTGAAAGAGCTCGCGCATTTGCATAATCGACGTTTCTACAGGTGCATTGGCAGCTGATTTAGGTACCACGCCAGCGACAAGGGTGCCCGTTGGGCGTATAAGGCAATAAGCTACGGACGCCATTTTTATTTATTGACTGGACACGACAGCCCCGCGGTGTTTAGTCTGTCCTGTGGATGCATGCTTGTTTTCTTGTTTCTTTCTTTACTGAAGATCATTTCGCCTGTCTTGTATTTTGTAAAACTAAACGTTGATTTTGGAATATTTTTAAAATGTTCAGGAACAATTTATTGGGTATAAAGATAATGGGCGTAGCTAAGCTCTTTATTTAATGTAGTTAGTAACTTTTTATAGGAAATGCAGCAGACGTTGCGATCAAATCAAGATTGTAATTATTTTTAAAGAAGATTTTGTGGTTCGAAAGATTCTTATCATAATCATTTTTGCTTTAATTGTGTATCCAAATTTATCAAGAGTTAACACAATAGTGGTCATTGAGTTAGATGCCTATCTCTACAACATTAGGATTTGTATGTCATAATACGCATGTAATGAGATAAATACGCAGACCCATTACAGAATTCTAAACTCTTTGTTTTAGACGTCAGCCTGGCCTCACATTGAACGCGGAACCCACTGCTGAGCAGACCAGTATCCTGACTGCCTGAAAACTGTATGTACTCTCGTTATCTTCTATCTTATGTTATTGATGCGTTTATGCAATAGTGAGATTCGTAAGCGATTTGCATTTTGAAGTTATTATAAATTCAAAACCAACCGAACCGACGTCAAATAAACAACATTGAGAATATAACGTTAAATTTGTCTGTCCGAGACATTAATCGTCAGTCTGTTATCACTAGTCTTCCTATATTAGGCAGTCGATCTACAGCGCCATCTATTAAACATAACGCCTCAAATCGTAGTGGATGGATGGAGCGAGCTATGAACGATACCGCTTAAGGCTAGCCTCCCACGTCGTAACGATCTTTAGCGGCGATGTACCCATTTCTCAGGTTTTGGCATGGATATTTGACGTACTGGATGAGGCTGTGCTTTAACAAGACTATGATATTGTACAGAGTACACGTAATCGGATAAAACTGTCGGATTCATTGTTATGTGCCCTATACTTTGATTAGCATTCCGAAATACCCTTTTTTTCTTTAGGAAAACCTTTACGTTGGAATAGAATATACAAGGTACATGACAATACTATACAATACACAAGTTGGTGGTGAAAATATTACCATTATTTAACAATATTAAAAAATTTAACACGCTAAAGTTAAGGTATTAAATACAGAGTTTTAAGGATTAAGGATTGTACCTCCAAAGGTTTCGATTCTCAGCAAAAATTAATTTAAAACATTTTTGGGATGGACAGAACAGTTTACTTTCTGCTATAGAGTATGTGCATTTGATACTTGTGTAGTCCTAGATTACCTAGTGTAGTCAAAATAGTAATGCCACTTCTAGTGTCAGTTTTAAATCTGTAAAAATTCACATAAATCACAAACAATCTATATTCCGTGCGGCGGACACCTGCAAACTCTGCCACTTCGACGTAACGAAACCCAATTAAATACATCTTGATATTGGGCCTCAGATCATTAGGGCTACTAGGTACATGTCTTGTTAGAGGCCCCATTACCGACCAAGGTGCTAACTCACTAGCGAGCATGATTTCTGTTCTTATTATTAAAATCCAGGCAGATATGTTTCTGTGAAACCATTGTTGTCAATTTACATATAGTCGATACATTCAGGTGTGAACTACTAGCATTGAGTGTATTTTTGCTTGAGTATTTATATAGAAATGTTTGCAAATATATGAAAAAAAATAGTCATTTTTCTTATTTACATATACATATATCTATGTCATTGAATTCTCAATTTGATATTTTACCAGGTGAACATACAAAATTTCTGAAACTTATACACTACTAAAAAAATCTACCAATAATTTTATAAGGACTGTTGTATAATTGTAAAATTTGAGGAATCTTTTTAGCGCATCTACCCTAAACTATAAACTAAATTTAAAATCATTAAAAATGTTTTATCTTCTAAGTTAAAGTAGCTTTTGCGCGAAATCAAAGTCCGAGCTAGTACACTCTGAAGAGAACTCACTAAACTTACATTCGAATTCAGATTTATTATCTTACCCAAGAAAATCTATTCAAGTTTGAACCTCGATCATATCATTCCATTTACTGACCTGCCATACTGTGAAATAGTGAATTTCAAGCGATGAAAGATACGATCGATAGGTGAATTAATTAAATTTGATATGCTAAATTATTGCTATCCTTCTTGCCATTAGAAAAACTCCCATATTTATCAGTGTCGCATCCCTTTCTTGCACTAGATTTATTGGATTAATTCATTAACAATATAAATAACAAAAAAACGAACCTTGCGACTATTTAGGTTTTTTATATACATAGCTTATTAAAACGAAAATTTAATATGACTATGTTTTCGCTCACACATTTTATAGAACGAGTAATAGGTAAAAATAATGCCGCCATTATGTAACACCCATATTTTGATTTACTGCAATCCCTTTCATAAAAATTGAGAAGAAGATCTAAAAACATATTTTCACTTAAATCGCTGCTCTCTAATAGTTAGTTTGTCAAACACGCTCCTTATCAAGTATATCAATCCAAGTTTGAACATAGATCATATCACTTCAATTTACTCTGTTAGAATGCATCAAAGTTAAATTTGTCAACTCTTGAAGAGGCACCCGATCGAGATAGGACGATGTTATCTCACATGGAATTAACTGTTAATGTTTTATAATATTTATAACAGTACCATGTTGGTATGCGTAATGATAAAAATTTGTGTTAAAACTAAATTAGACAGATACTTATTTTTTCCATATTTAATTAATATTATTATTAATGAATATTATTCAGTAATGTTTATCTATACTGCACGTGCTGTGTTCTGGATTAAAAAGGGAGGTAAAGTGGACATTATAATTATCAGAGGCGTTCCAACTTAGTCCTCAGAGAGGGCAACGCATGTGAAGTCGACCGCAGGCAGGACTTTTATCTTATCCAGGATTGAATACAGATGCCCACTGGCGACAGTAGGGACTCAACATCAGATGGACTAATTTTCTACAAAATAAAAAAGTCGTGATATATTAATAAATAAAGAAGGTTTAATGAGAAATAATTTAAATAGTAAACAGTTTTAATAAGTAACAATCGACAAATTTTATCCGCAGGTGTATATCGTAATAATATTACTTACGAAAACACAAACTTACGTTATAAACAAACCAAGCTCTGCTTTAATTCGTCAGCCAAAATCAACTCCTATAGCAAACTACCACACTCATATAAGGAGCTAGTGTTCATTAATTAAACATTCTCTCTCGTTATCATCAACACCTGTTCATGAAAAGCGTTTAATAATGACGTCAAGTAACAGCTGCGGCTGTTGGCAGAACGTTAGTTTTCCACTGCCGCAAGGAAAATTAAAACTATATTAATCGTAGACCTCATTTTAAACTTGGAATTCTAATTCCACTTTTGAATTCATTGTGTAACTGGTGAGAATATTATATTTAAAAAATTTAACAATTTATTTCATGGCAATTATTGTGGTGAGTTTAGAGCACTTTCTTGTTGGACCACCGTGCAGAAATAATCTGAAGAGCTCAAGTGTTGAACCCTGCGGTATTCTGATATAAAAGTGGCGATAGTTCAGAGGTGTTTAGGTAAGGCATTCTAACTTAACAGCCAAGGGAAACAGCACATTTGTAACCTGGCTTATACAAGGGCGTATACTTCAATACTTCCTGGCTTACTATTATTATACTTTAATCCTTTAAAAGATTGGTTGAAAATATCCACGGGAAGCGGCAAGCGGCAACTTACTATTAGGAATTTACCTATTCATTTTGTACTTGAATTTCATATAAAAGATTGATGTTATCAATATTTTTTGATTAAGCCTATATTTAGTTTGAGTATGATTAAGTTATATGAATTCAATAAACTTATTTTAATATTCATTAAAACGTATATTTAAAGATATTTGTTACTTAAAACGCTGCTCTGAGCTAAATTGTTTTATCGAACAAAATATAAGAAATAGTAGAGAAAAATATCAGAAACCAAATCTCATCGTATTTGCTTCGTCTCTTGGAATGTGATTTTATTTATGGAAGTTAATTAAAGAAATAATACAACCGTAACACAATATTGTGCGGTCGGACAAAAGGGACGCAATAAAAGAATTCCTAAGAAAACGCAAGCTCTATTTTTAGGAGGCTAATTATAAAAGGTAATCCGAATCGATTCGTTTAAGGCGAACTATCTCGCTTTACTGAAAACGATACGACGTACGACAGAACTTAATAGTGCTAAAGATTGTTCGTTGATAAGTCTGTCGCACTGCATTCTATGCATTTTTTGTGTATAGATTTGGCTATATAGGTCATCAATAATGTTTTTAATTCAGCCTCGAAATTTAGCCTCTAATGATGTTTGTTGTAAAAAGTCAATGTTTGGGAATAATCATTCTTAATATATTAAAGTGAAAAGTTTTCATAAAATTATTTCCTTCGATAAGTAATCGAAGTTGTAGTGCTTTTCACTGACAGCAACTATTTTTTACACATTGATATTTCAGTAGATTCTATCAGTCTCATCTTAGTGAAATCTATAACACTGTAGCTATTTGTCGTGATCGTAGTCGTAAGTTAATAGTGGTCACATCGACTCAATTGCGCAACTCTCAATTTCAAGCCTCCGTATCACCTTCTGCTTGCCGAATGATCGGCTGATTCTTTAATTAGTGCCTTATCAAGATCGATTCTGAGAGTGATAAATGGATGCGAACCGAACGTTAATGTTTCTTATGGGCACTGTTTAAATGTGTTTGATACGACGAGGCAACCATAACTGTATAAAATATTTTTGTTAAAATATGTTTGAGTTTGGTATCATTGAGCTTGTCTGATTATAGAGACGCAGTAGCAATAAATTCTACGTGTTCATCCATTAAATGGTTAATGCACTTTATAAAGAGATTATGTTCAAAGGCTGATGATGGATCCGGAATATTATAAGGTTTCTAGTTTTGGTAGCCGTAAACCTAAATCTAAAATGGAAAATTTTATTATGTAACTTGATTTTTGAAGTGCTAAAACGATTCAGTTTTCAAGCTATTTGGTTGGTAGGATCACTTTTTAGAAAACGTAGCCACGTATAATATAATTCCGCGTATATCTGGGCAGATTAAGTTATATAATATTAATACTCTAGATTTATTACTTTCTTACCAACACAAAAATAAAAAGCAGTTCTTAATACGAATCGTATTTAATTAAAGAAAGTTCAAGGTAGGCAACATATACCAATTTTCATTACCGGGGGCAGATAACATCTTGTGAGTTCCCCTGCCCGCCTTCATCTCAAAATGCCCACTGATTTGTAAAAAATGCTTATCTGATCTTTAGGAAGCCGTGTCTTGCGTAGTCATAGTAGGAATTAATTAATTACTTTATTTAATTTCCTAAGGCTTCGTAGCTTATGTAAGTAGGTATTTTAAAAACTAAGATTGAAAATACAATAAAGTACTAAACATAACAACGTGTAACTACAGTACACAAGACATATATGAATATAAAGTAAAATTATGTTTATACAACAAACTTTATGAATAACATTTTTTGTTGTAAATAGGCGGACCACAGTTTGAATCATATAACGCCTAAAACAAGATACCATTACAAAGTAAGGCTTATCTTGCTATTTTAAAAATAGTACCTTTAAATATTTTTGTAAAAACAAAAACATTTGGCATCTGTACAAATTTAAACAGGCTGGACGCACAGCCAAGTGAAGTGTTCAAAATTCAAAATGGCCAACTCGATTATACGAAAAACATAACAACGGCAACAACTTTTGAAATATAGGCCTCTACTATGGAAATGTAATGGGTTATAGCCAGTAGGAGCTGTAATAAAATCGGGATATTGCCTTTAAACAATGTCAAAGCAAATCTGTCGTAAACAATAACAGGCCTTAACAATTTCAAATCAATACACGAACGTACCGTTCTGATCGTTAAATTTAGCGTTGAATTACTGGCACTTCCATTTTGCGTACTTCATTAAATCAATTTTACAATTAATGCTTTATAGTGCGCTTAATCTGTGTTCGATTAATTTGTGCTATTATATCGAGTTAGAGAACGGGAAAAGAGAGACAAGATAATAATATTTGTATGTGTGTCAAAGTTTCCTAATAATTAATTTGATCATTATTTGTGAGGTTCCTCATTCTGAATTAGCTAAAAGTGGTGAAGTATGGTCTATGTCTCTCTAGTTATGAATAATGGCCTGTGCCCAACAGCGGAACTTAAAGAAATATTGCAGACGTAATAAACACATGCGCCTATGTATCTATCCATACCACTACCGTCGTTCAGTCTTTACGTTATAATTTCTAATGGTGAAGTTTCTTCTATTATGAATGTTAATAATAATAGCGCAACTTAAAAGAAACCTCAAGTAGGTTAGACCTATTTATCACTTTTTCTAAAGGAATCTTTAACGTAATATTACATGAAATTTCTTTAATGCCAAATATTTTTCATAAAACGTAAACATAAACTTCCTTTAATAAATTCGTTTAAAATGGCCGACAGCAGCTAGTTATAGATAAAGTAAGCTTTATAGTTGCTTTATTTTTTGACAAAGAGACCGGCGATGCCACCCAAAGTTCATTTGGCTGTACATTTCACTCCATTGTTTCATTGCTAACGGATTGCGAGTAAAGCGAGTAAAAACTAATTACAGAAATTTTATTTATTATGTGACTTAAGGTAAATAAGTGAAGATTGTAGACAAAGTTTAAAGTCTACTATCTTGAAATTTTAAAATTTATAAAATTTACTAGCCATGCCTTTGAAAAGTAGGAGGTATGGGGTAGGGAGGGAGGGAGGTAGGAGGTAGTAGGAGGAGGAGAGGAGGAGTCTTTGAGGAGATTTATTCACAATTAACGGAGACACCACAATTATTTCGTGCATGATGCACAGTTTTTGGTTGCTTGCTTATAGTTCTCGTTCTGACAGAAGACGCTTTATTAACATTAACTTAATGAAATGTAACAAATTAAATTTCTGGGTGAGGAACCTTGATCGACTACAAACAGAAGTTCTATTGTAAAGAAAACTACTTGCAGGAGTCGGTTTATAATACAATAGCACTAAATATCTGTTTGAAATGGAATGGGATGACGAGTAGAGAGTAATGTAAACTCAATTTAACACACTTCTCTTGTTATTCTCGATCGAAATCACAGATCGCGTACCTCTTCCTCGGTGGAAATAGAACAAGTACTTTAAAAAGCACGATTCCATCAATTACGAATATAGTCCCTAATCTTTATTATGCCCGATACTAAATACGTAGTTTTATGTTTCTAATGCCGAGTTTTGTTTAAAGGTTTCAAAGTTAATATTTAAAACTATAAAAGTTACTGCGTTATCATTATCGAAATCATAGTGGACATTAATCGTATCATATTTTAGTAGTTCTGTGGAACGTGGGCACGATAAACGAGTCAGAATTTATTTTTTATCTGTGATATACCTCTAATAAGTACTCTGACTCTCTCTATAACTGTATTTTGGTGATAAAATGGTGATTAAAAATAGAATCGTTATTCGGAAGCAAACTCTTTAATCACTTATTTTGTTATAATATGATGATTTGATGAAAGTGCAATAAAAATATAATGACTTATTAATAAAATTCTAGCTGTTACTGGCTAATATTGAAAATTGTTTTTGTTAGAACTTTCACGTAAGTTACTCAATATAGGGTTTGATAATTATGTCTTTTTCTATACTCAATATTTATGGTAACTAACACAGCATTTACTTCGGTACTCCATATGCATATGTACGTATATATTAAATTATATTTAAATTATTAAACGTCTTAACGCGAAATAAATTGGAACTCTAACAGAATAATATTACATAACTGACTTCGAAGAACTTTCTTAATTTTATTTAAATGAATATACGACTTTTGGAAGTCTAAAACGATGACGATGAAGTATGCTTCTAACACGACGTCTGCATGACCTTAACCCTGTGTTACTACCGGAACAAAATTTCCCCGACATGCCGGCAGTACACCTTTACGGTTGTACAGGCATACAATATTCACAGCGGGCATCTCGCAATTATATTTCAAGTATTTGGTCTCCGCCAAATCGCGTTTAAGGCGAAGGCGTATAGTGTTACCAGAAGGCAAAAAAGATCCCGAGCCTTAATAATATTTTGAGTATTATTGTTCTTATATGCATTTTTATAGACGATAGAAGTAGCAAACGAATACGCAGTCCATCTGTTGGCAAGTGGCAACTTCCACCCATGGACATCTGTAATCGACTCCAGATAAGATTTTAATCTTACCTGAGATTCGCTAAATATACATTTCTAGTCCCTGAGGACTAAGTTGGAGCGCCTCGGATAAGTATGTCTCCCTTTTCACACCCTTCAAACTAGAACACAGCAGCGCAACACTACTGGTATTAGGCGAGGGGTTCTGCAACCTGTATAGTATACTATTGGTAGGCCTAGGTATTTATATTAACGTAATAACGTAGATGTGTGAATACGTAAAGTCCGAAAGACTTTTCAGTAAATACTTGTTCCTGGGGGTTTAATATGCACGTCTGAACTCCGTAGCTTCGTCCGAAGTTTCGGGCGTTTCGTATTGCGGTGCTTATTTCGGGCGAGGGCGAAATAATGATGATTAAACAAATGAACATTAGTCTGTACTGAAAAAATAATTTATCAGTCATATTATTGGATCGTAATTCAAATTAACGATTTTTTTATTTTCGCACGAGTCCGAAATTTCGCCGACGGTTGTACAGAGTAGACCTCCGGATCTCATCAAATGCAGGCTTGCTTCAATGTGGCGAACTTCCTCGTTGCATATTAACCGGACGGAGTTTCAAACTTCAGACTTAGCTGATAATCTGCTACACGAAATTGCGACTTTGTCAGCGTAAGCACCACTTGGCAAGTATCGCGTCGGATGATTGGATTTGAAGATTAGTATAATGAGTTAATTAAAAAAAACGTCATATAGCTTTGTGTCGTTACGCCAGCCTACTACAAAGTATTTATGATATCATAGTTAACAAACAATACTCAAATACTACTCTCTAATTTATAAAAAGATGCGTACAGTTGGATGGACGTGGATTAGTCGTGAACCCCGGGGCTTCAAGTATAATAGGAGGAAATTCATACCAGGAGGCTATTAGTGTACGGTATTATAATAAATATTCATAATTAGTACCATACTGCTTCCTATGGATATTTCAAACATCAGAAAGATTTTAATGTCTTTTGACTTTGTGGAGCTTTCTGTATTTCCTAAGTGTTATTGTTTATATTGTATGGTATGAACGTGTAGATAAAATGCCAGATTTAGCAATAAGGAACTTAACCCTTGTATTTTTACGAAATCGTAAAATCTTTCAACATTATTTGTATGACTAATAGTTTTATCAATTACATTTTCCATGTGATTTTCAATCTAAAATTCGAATCACTCTAAATTCAACCGAAACGCCACTCTATCGTTATTAATTAAATATCAATTACTGGTTTTATTACAAAATGAAACGATTACGTAATTAAACCTCAAAAAGCTGAGCCATAAACCACATGTAAAATAGAAATAGTAACGCCCAAATTGGCAACATGAGACCGGGTAGGAAACAGCGTAACTTTGCGTCTTCATTAAAACGACAACGCTATAGGCCATTGGAGCTTGTATATTATCCGTATGTAATATTAGACGAAAATTGTAATGAAGGCCGAGGGACTCCCACAAGACGATAGATAACAAGCTCTAGAGGCAAAATAAAGGGCTAACCGGATGTATGAGAGGCAGCGTATGGTGGAAAATGTAGCGTATAACGTCAGACTTTTTTACAATAGGTAGATTAAATAGAAAAATATGGGTAAAATTTAAGGCAATAATATGAAATACAGACTCTAAATATTTATGAAAATCCTGGAAAAGTATTTATGTGTGAAAAAGCGTTATGGTTAATTTTTTTATACGCCAGTCCTATAATTATATACAATCTAGCTGTAACATTTTGATTGAATACACAAATCAGTAATAATTTATTAATAACAAAAAAAAAAATTCATAAAGAAATTTTGATCAGTCTAATAATAATATCGTACATTTTAAGCATTTTTGGAAAGCAAGTTAAACAAATATTTATGTAAAATTAAAAAACATATGTGAAAAACCAAAAACCGCGTAGCGCCTGTAACTTGGGAGTCATCTCTCAACTCGGCACCGAGTTGATTTATTCACACAGACGGTTCATATGTTCCACGTACGCTGTATAACTGTTTCTGACCTCAACGTCTCATCAGCATACGTTAATCCTGTGGGATACGGGTTTCTCGTGCAAAGTAATCGAAAAGGTTCGGCTTTTGTATTAACGGGGATGAGTGTGAAAGTTAGGGAATTGATATACACTTTAATACATTTCCAAAATATAACATACGTAGTAAATAAAAACATACGAAAAACGCATTAATTAGTCATCTAACTAAAATATAGTAATAAGAGCATAGCTACAATAAGGGATGGCGTTTTAATAGAAGTCTTAAGCATCGCTACGTTCTGCTTTGAATGATACAGTAAAGCAGAGACACTTGCAAAAGGTGATCCAACTTAGCCTTCTGGTGTAGCTACGCTCTGACCGACCTCAATTGAGACTTTAATTCTATTTCTACCTATTCTATGTGTAGTGGTTAAAATCCTGCCTCTTAATCGACGTTTAAAATGTAGGGTATACCTGTGTTATTCATAGAGTCAAACTTGTTATCTACATTTGCTAAGCAATAACTTGTACTGTGTCCGTCCGCATGAAAACAACGAATACCTGTTTCCGATGTCAAATAAGTAAGCAGACATACTTAGTTGCGCTATTCACTTGTTCGTCCTTGTATAGACAATCTTGTTATCTACATTTACCTTACAAAGTGCGGTATGTTCCTTGGTCCGCGTGAAAACTAGTAGTAAGTACTTAATTCCAATTATTTTCATATAAACTTACTGTCTTTAAAGTCTACGCTAATTATAAGATAAGCCATACGTAAACATTTACTACCAATTAAATATACTTTTGCACATACATGCAGTTCTCAATAATTTCCATAATATGTATGTAGATCAACATCTAATGAAAATTAAAGCTTTCTATGATTTTCAAATTAACTAGCTTGGGTATCATTTATCATTTGGTGTCTATTGTATTATTTTTGTATACCTTTTTATATGTCAGATTTTTTTCATGTGTCTGTCCATTCCAATATTGAATGACTCAACCACTTTTAATTGGATTCTTGCGCAAAGATAGCGTACCTTATAGGGAATATGCAAGGTAACTTTTATCGCAAGTACCTTAAAGGGAGCTAAGATAACTTTTATTCGAATAACGTATAAAGTTTGAGCGTAAAATATTCAATACCTTGCAAGATCGGGTCAAATAAGTATGCAACTTAGTTGCGCTTTTTGCATGTTCAATCTTGTGTGGAATATTTGCAAGTTTTGCTTGTTCCACGTAAAGATGACTCTGGGAATTTATTCGACGTAAAGCAGACAGAGTTCCGTTTATATAATCTGACTATAAAGCGAATGATATATCGCTAACTGCAATGTTCGTTGGCGTGATGTATTCGTATGGGTTTTCGATGAATTCACTGTCTACTGTCGATACGGAAACTTGTATATGGTGTGATTGACAGAAACAGTGTATCTGTATTTATGATGAAATTTATTAATTTACGAATACAAGAACACTTATTCGCTTTACATATGATGTTTACGATATTGATATTTATACCTGTAATATTGAAACAGTTTATCTAGTATATCTGTAATATACGTTGCTCTATTTCGTACATATTTAGTAGCAATAGTTGATTTAAGATAGCAGATAGCAGTTTGAATTTAATTGATGTCGTACGGAGTTTATATTCACATTTAATACGTAGTCTTCGTATTGATTATATAAACAGGTTTGTAAATATTTACTCTTAAACATCATAATTATCTGTATTTCACCACGTTTATTTTCATACATTTAAAAACAAATATTTTGCTCACAAATTTGATTATCTACCTCTAAAGCGTAAATTAAATTAGGATGAATTAAAAAACGCATATTGCAATTACAATCTCATTTGTTATATTTCCCACTAAATTATATCAATCTTTATTATTTTATTATTTATATTATTTAGCGCACTATATTTCTTACGTATTGTTGAACGATAAAATAACCAATACTTTAACCGGATATCAAAAACAGTACAAAAAGCCTCGCCGCCAGGACAGGTAAATGAGGTTTAAACGAGTAATCTTATCATCGTTTATAGAACAGTAAAATTACACTTCGGCTGAGAAACATAAAGGCCGTTTATCATCCCCGTATGTAGTTAGCGAGTTATTGAAGATTGATATCTCGTGTGTTCGTAGTTTCTGGATGAAATTTCTCTATAAAATTCCTTTGAGGCCGCTTAATATTTTCTATGCGTAAAGTAATATCAGAATGCGAAAATATGGCGCAATATAAAATATTGAATATTGCTTATTCTTCTAAGTTGTTTTAGAGTCAATTGATGATTTTGCGGACTCGTCTGTAAAATAGAGAAAAAGGAAGGAAGAAGAAATAGAAGATACAACCACAAACACAAAGATTTTTAGTAGTAACAAGTATTAGTTATAGTTATATCATAAATATATATTTTTTATGGATAACCTAGCGATAATAACCTGACGTTCAAAAATAATTCTGTAAAGGATCTACTTTGAATAAAATATTTTGATTTTGATAAGGCAGACGGACCACCTGATGGAATGTAGTCACCATCGCCTATGGATATTTGCAACACTACAGGAGTCGCCAAAACATCGCCGGCTGTGAAGAAGGGCTCTTTTTGCACCTCGCTTGAAAGAGCTCGCGGCCATAGCGTTTCAGGAATACCTCGGCTGGAAGTTCATTCCACGTCTTACACTTACATGGCAAAAAGGAGCATTAAGACATTTGACGTTTAAGAACTAAGTTACAAGATAGTAGAATCATTTGGTCCGCCGAAGTGGTACCAACGCTGCAGGTATTTCTGCCGTGACACATCAAGCGACCAACCCTCAGGAGTAATAATACTTGTATAATCAACTTGAGATAGAACCAATTTTTTATATGGACTTGGCAAAAGCTGATCAGGTAGACAGACAGCATACATGTTTACTCTTTCAGTGATATTATAAACAAACCATATTATTTCGGCTTTACTAAAACCAGAATAAACATGGTTTATCTATAATTTTAAAACAGATACATGCGGAGGCGTTATCGCCCAAATGTATATTTACAAAAACTTTAGTTTTATCTTTAAATTAAGAAGTGTGTTTTAATGAATTTGGTTTTGGTTCCTTTAAACCTCTTTCTGTTTTTTTCATGTAAGAAACAATAAAATCGTACTAAATTCAGTATATTACAATATTGTCATATTTTAAACTTAATAAACTTAAAGCACCAATTTAATTTTTTATTTTTTTTTTATTTTTTTTTTATTTGATGGAGTAGCAAACGAGCATGCAGTCCACCTGCTGGTAAGTGGCTACTGCCGCCCATGGACATTTGTTATCCACCCCAGATAAGACTAGAATCCTACCTGAGGACGACCACAGATGCGTTGCTACCCCTGAGGACTAAGTTGGAATGCCTCGATAAGTAAGTCTCCTTTACCACACCTTTCAAACCAAAAGACAGCGGCGCTTAACACTGTTGTTATTAGGCAGAAATAGGTGTAGCGGTGGTGCCGCCGGAGTCGAACCACAATGTGTTCTACCACCTTTAAAATCGATGGCTGGGGTACCTGGCTTTCAACATATATTAATTTAGTCATTAACGATGATTGACTACCTAAGTTTTCTAATTAATTAAAAAAAACACCAATAAAGATTTTGTCGGTCTCAAAAAAAATCAATGGTACACCGCGCGGGAAATTCCACAATTTCACGATTGAATTGTGTAGTATTTATTCTCCGTATTCTCAGCCTAATTTTCGTAACATGCGTACGAAAATAAGGCATAATTATACCTGAATCTATACAGATCAATAATTAAGAAACGTCTGTTCGTACTAAGTTACTAAATAAACAAAAAAGTATACACTTACAATAACAACAAACAATTGCTTATCAAAAATTTTGTGTCCGTGTGTTTGTTTGAGCTAATCTACGAAATCGCTAGACCGATTTCCACGGGACTTTCAGTCGTAGACAGCATTATAAGAACAAACTTCCCTATTTTTATTTGAAATTGTTTTAGGGTTTTGCATTTACTAAAACGGATTTATTTTGATACTTTTTTTTTATATGTGATGGAGTAGCAAACGAGCATGCAGTCCACCTGATGTTAAGTGGCAACTGCCGCCCATGGAAGTCGACCACAGATGCGTTGCTACCCCTGAGGACTAAGTTGGAATGCCTC
>DWRA01000919.1:0-20006 GCA_018250295.1 Spathilepia clonius | reverse complement strand
ACTCACGATACGAAATTTTGATTTCTTAGTTGCCGATATTTCGACCCAGTTGCATGGATCGTGGTCTCGGCGGAACTAAGCGGAATATCGGCAACTAAGAAATCAAAATTTCGTATCGTGAGTACCCATTACATACCAAAATGTATTGCATAACATTTCTATAACCAATGAAAATAGTACTATAATATATGAACCATTGATTTCTTCTATATTATGTAGTGCGATTGACTAAAAATATAGTTTAATATTATATAATAGTACGGGTGGCATCCTTACCTGTACCATTTGTCAGCAAACATAAAATAAAAAAATATACACACAAAAATTACCCACAAAATCTTTTGAATTTTATTTTATACAGAGTTAAGTAAAAAAAGATAAACACAAATAACTCAGATACTCCGAACGTTATAAAATATCGAGTCAGAGTGCAAGAGTCCTAATAGTTTGTTCGGAGAGAGTGATCGAAGAGAAAGTTTAGCTAGCCTCTGAAACTTTTTGTGTTCTACAGTCGGACATATAAAACTACCGATAGTAAATAAAGTTACGTTAAATAATACAACGGTGCCATCCAATGTTTTTCAGCACTTTTTGAGCACTGTAAAGGTTTGTTTTATATTGTAAACTATTGTGTGTATTGTGCCCCGCGGTTTCACCCGTCTAAAATTGTAATATTTTTGTGTGGGAATCCCTAATTCTCTACTTATCTGCTAGTGTAAGTCCCGTGAAAATCTATCCAACCATTTCAGACCGGAATAAACAAACAATAAAGTTAGACAAAAATTTTAAAAAGCTGTTATTTTGATTTCACAAAAATTAAACTCTGCGTCCAATTATTGCAAACCGCACGAGTATCTAGGTACCATTATTATTATTTGACAGTCTATATGCCACAGCGATCACCATACCACGGTGCAAGAGACTGAAATTTTGGGGTTAGATCCCTGACCAGGTAGATACATATTACAGATTTTTTTCTTTGTGTGCCAATATTAAATTATCCTGGGCCATATTATACCATGTTGCTATAAAGGATAATATAGTAAAGACATACGTCCTGTGAATTCGTACGAATGTTAAACGGGCAAGCAATGCTTGTGATGATGCTTAATGGTCAATGCAGGTTGTGTATGTTTAAATATTTATAGACTTTTAGAATCTACTTTATTAAAATCTTCTAACTAAACCGTAGCAAAATTACTTGCAGTGGTGGTTATGTTTTTTTTATAGTTTAACGTAGTTTAAACTGTTGCGTTACTGTAACGTTGTTCTAGCGTTTAGTTATGGCCTTCCGTTGGGGACTATTAGCGAGATGTCTGTTTAGCGCCATCTTAGCGGGCAGCGATCACCCGGATTAGCAACGGAAGCTGTAAGATTAAGATTGCACGCAGACCCCGGGGTCCGAGACGTGTCCCGTTTGCAAAGAGTGGCGCACTCCTCAGATAAATTGATTGTCTTGCTCCGACGGAGCGCCGTACAACTCGATAGCACTCTAACCAATATCTTCAATACAAAACATCGTTGAGTGGATACTACACTTTTCTTACTTTATAATCTACTGTAGCTTTCAATTGTGAAGCTATTTTGTCGATATTTCTGTGACCGCGTCTTATTTTGCAAACCATTTATGGGCTTTCCTACTTTATATTCATGCGGCGTCCTATAGTCATCAAATATTATTAAAGACGCATACGTATTACAATGTTAATTCGAGTATGTTTAAAATAGCTCACCTTTGTGGCACCGTAGTGTATGAAGAAAAAGAAGAGAGGATAAGTGTTTTTGTGCATACGTTTTTACTTATCATTTAGCTGGCATATAGAGTGTTAATTAAATGATAGTGATTTTTTTTAACTGATATTATATGATTTGCTTTACATGAACATACTACGACGCTATACATGAACAGATTTTTTGAAGTAGTTAATATCTTCCGCACATCTCCAAGTTACCGATTTTTCGATACACATGGCGCTAATCTTCCAAATGGCTCTCGATCCCAACTGCTAAGCTTCGATGTCCACATAAATCAAATTGCAGCAGCTCGCCAGAACTGGGACGCTCGGTTTGTTGACACTTGCACCGAATGGCGAATGACCTAAAATATACAGTTTTTTTCCTCTGCAGACTTTTGCGACTTACGAATGTCTTCGCGCCAGACATCATCCATCAATCAGGCAGTTTTAACATTCGGTTCCATGTTTTGATGCATACACAACATTACTATGTCTATCTATTTAAATCAAAATAACGCGCAAACGGAGTTGCTTATATCTAAAGACATTAAAACTAACTTATACTTAAAATAATATTTTATATTTATTTTTTAAATAAACGAAATTATTAAAAAAAAATTGACCTCAAATAATTATTACCTGTTTTGAAGATATTGAAATTTAAAAAAATATATGAATTTTTAAGTACTTGTTTTTACATTTAATAAACAACCCCGCACAATCGTAGGAGTGGCTTTTATTTAATAGAATTAAGTAATTATATGTTTTTATAAAATTTGACGTGCACTCGTAGTAGGTACTCACGCGGTTTGATCTCGTACTATATAATATACGAACATAAATACATCCATAACATTCGCATAAGAGACGACTCATCCTGTGCCCTAAAAAGATAACCTCACTAAATTGTTTGTGATTGCTTAATTTCGATTTGCATACATAAAAATCTATAGATTTCAAGAAGTGGAGTTATAGAATAGCTATTTGTCAGAACGAAGCTGGTGTGAAGTTATTACGACCGGATACAAATTCAATCCATGCTCGTCATTATAAAAAATCAAGCGAATTTATTGTAGCTGCTTGCAAAATCGATCGTATGTCTAAGTTTAAAATCATTGTCATAATCTAAAAAAGTTTTAATTGGATTTCAAGTTTAAACGAAATTATTGTAGAGGATCTATGCTGAGTGATTGTTACACTAACTAGCTAGAAAATGTAATATTAGCGGATTTAAAAGAACAGTTACAGATATATTTTTTAGTTAACATTAAAACTGCAAAGATACAAATATTAGTTTGTGTATTATTTTACAATCTAAAGTTACAAAAAGTTCGTGCTAACGGTGTCGTCGATAAAACCTAGTAGGTACACAATAAAATTAATACAATTTGTTTCGAATCCAGTATTGATTTTGATATACACGTGATCTCTTTTGTTTGATGCCAAGACGTCATTGACCCCTATGAAAATAGCAGAGGCGTCGCGGTTTCAACACTAGGTACCTCCAGCGGTCGCGCGCATGCCTGTTTCTAAGGTCGCGCCCGCCGCAGCCTTCCGATGGAAATGATTTCAATTAAAATGCCACTAGACGGGCTTCACGTCGGGGGTCCATGGGAGCCGCGACGCCGACTCGGGCCCCGAGTTTGTTGCAATCCTAAGAGATGATGACTGCCTATAGATAGTGTGCTACCGCATCTTACCGGCGGCTGCTGTTGTCACTGCGGTGTTTCGCGGGCGGGCAGATTTATTTGGACGTACCCCCTTCGGGGGGTGCGGGGACGGGCGCGCCACCCACCGCGCCACCTCCACACATTTGACTGGATCAATAAGTAAGCAAAGGATGCCCGAGCAGAAAAACCATACACCCAACCACCCCAAGGGGGCACACGTAACCGACACCCCCCACTAACGGAGGGGGGGGGGGCTCCACAGATTGCCATTTTCTCTTTGCCTACGCTTTAATTAGTTGCGTAGTGATGCGTGTGGATCCATAATCCAGTGATATTAAATTGCCAAACAAGTCCCATTCGGCTAAGAAGATTCGACCCGACGCGCGACGGCCCGCTCGACAACAAACACCGTCTAGTAATGTTCATAAAATAAATATGAAAAAGTTCATAAACACCAACGTGGCATCCATAAAACTTGAAACAAGGGATGAACAATGTTTGTTGTAAATATTTTCATAACCGATAACATTTTATCTTTACAGCAAACTATTCTGAGATGATTTGTAATAAAATAGAGCCAATTCGTTTAAATTTAATCTCGGTCATCATAATGTCGCCATGGCCGCCAGATTAGATAAGCAACGACACCGCTTAATACAAAATTAGTTATAACAAAGTACATTTCTTCACATACAAAGACTTTGTAACTACGTATCCATATTAATGTAACATTTCATGAACCCATTGGACCTTCTAGTCAATGTCTTTATACACAACAATTGTAAAGTAATGTTAATTTATTTCAATTATCCAAAGAATTACCTTAATCTCGGTCATAGGTAAAATTATTTCTTAACAAAAATGTTCACAATAATATTTTGCGAAGGACATCGAATACGGAAGGAATGCACATTGTAGTGTCGGAAGTGTTCGTTCAAAAGCCGGTACGATAGCCTTCTAAACGCTATTACTTGTGTACCTTCAAAGCGACAAGGTTACATGAAAGATGGCAGGAACGTAAATAACTACCCTTACTGATGCTCATAATCTGGTAAGCAGATTCATAATGTTCGGCGCTTGTTTTCCGTAAACACCAATTTGAAGGTGGTAGAACACTTTGCGATTCACCCCCCAGGGCACCACTGCCAAGTCTCTTCCTACCTAATGATAGCTGTGTCAAGCGCTGCTATGTTCTGGTTTGAGGGTTGTGGTAAAGAAGACATACTTATCTGAGGCGTTCTAGCTTAGTCCACTGGGGTAGCAACGCATCTAACCGACTTCATGTCAACTCTAATCTTATCTAGGGTTGATTATGCATGTTTATGTCAGTAGCCACTTACCAGCAGGTGGCTTGATTGTTACTTTGAATTATAAAAATAATTGACAACACAAGTCTCACGTAAAACAGCTAGGCTTGCAATGTATTTCTACTTAAGATTATTATAAATTTACATACACAGCATTACCTTTACACCCTTAGACGATCTACGTGTATTAAGATTCTCTATATATTAACCTAACGTCGGTCTTGCTGACATAAGCTTACTTGTTGACTAAAACGGATCAAAAATTCACTGCAATCCGCAGCCAAAAACACCAAATAATTCTTAAAGACGTCTTTAGATAACCAACAACTACATTATATATTGCAGTATAATAGTATAAAGTAACATAATTATGTCTATAAACATTTCACTAGGAATTGTCTAAAATATGTACAAAGCACGATAAGTATCAAACAACAAGCGCATAGGCTTGTCTCCTTCTGCGTTATGTTTTATATTCATGAGGTCGGTACATGAGACGCATGTCGTGATTTTGCATTCCGTGTGCTTCTAAGAACCCACGGTCAGAGCTACATTTCGCTGATACCGTTACTCTTGAGATATTAGTCGATTCTTAAGATTATACCGCCATAAGCGCCGCCAGGACGGGATAATTAAAGAGCGGACAGTGAATAATATCATTACTATAAACACCATTAAACGGTGGTTAATCTTGCACCTGGTGGCGTAGGTAACCTGTAAGTTTTTATAGCAACGTATGAAGTAGACAATTCAAATACGAGTCTTTCTTATCTTGACTGTATTGGTTATTAATTGGAACCGATATCGCGTACAAACTGTTCACATGCAAAAGTGAGTCTGTTCATAATTTTTTTTTTTACATTTTTTACGGTTGCGCTTGTTTGTGGTCAGGTTAATTTTACAAGTTTAAAAGTACTCACTGATTTCAATTATCATAAAGTAAAATTTCATTGTAATTAGACTTTCTTCCTCAATATCAAATCCAAAAATGGTTCGTAATTTGAGTCGAAGTCGCGGCAAATTGGCCGTTCGTAAATGCGAATCGGTTTAAAAAGCTTTGATTTTTACGGGCGCTCCGCTGCGCTCATCTCGAGTGAGCGTCACAAACGGGCTCCTTGCGAAAAGGAGCCAATCGAAATAATTATCATAAAGTAAATCCCCCACAATTCGGCGGCCGCCCCCGGGCCGCGTGGTAATGGCGGGCCCTCGCCCTAGTGATGGCTATCGGAAACCAGCTAAATCGTATCGATGGATTTGTGTTCACACTCCGCTATGATAGGATAATGTCATTTTTCTAGTGAGCGTATTTGTAGTAAATGTGTAAATTTACGTTTTTTTTGTCAGCTAGCAAATTTGCATAATAAAAATGCATAATAATGCATAATGCATAATATAAATATAAAAAACATTATAATCTGTCACTAGCAAACCTTATCCTTATCTTAGCAATGGAGCATAGAATTAATAAATTATTTTATTTGTATTGTATAGATGAACATTATATACCTATATCTCGTGTAGTTGACAGATAAAAAAGGACAGAATGGTGAATTATTTTTGATACACGTATTGAGTACATGTAGTTAAATTATGGTATCCGAAAGAAATCAAAACTATGTTATAAAACCATATTTCATGGCATTCAAATATGTGGCAAACACTAGTCTTACGAGCATAACATACGGCACAACCAATGTTACTCTTCAATTACTACAAGACCACATCTAAGCAAGGGCAAACGAAATAATCGTGCTTTCATTTCTTCCCTTACATCTCTCTATATTGCCGATGAAATTAATGTGCCCGCTTGCTTTAACATCTATTCCGTCTTTTGTTTCCCCCTTCCCCATTCTCGGCTAATGCCAATAATGGGTTGACTCTGTATCCAATTCCAACAAAAAAGTAATGTTCGGCAATATTGCCGAATTCGCTTAAGCCGTAACGATGTTTCAGTGTGCGCCGAGTACGCTCCGAATTATTTGCTGATATAAAAAAATGGTCGATTCATTGCTAGCGTTATTACTATTTTTAAAATGGTTGGTTTGACACGAACCGACGAGACCCTATTTCACACCGGCTCATTTAGCGAGCTATGCTTTTATTATTAGGCGTGTGGTATGACTGAGGTGTCTGCGTGAGACTGTGCGGTAATAATAAGTAGCCGGTGCCTACCCACCCCTCGACGCCCCGACCCCTCCGACCGCACGCGCCGCGCTTACCACTCAAAAGCCATCTTAACTTAAAACCGGTCTTCGATATCGCCAACTTTTAAATTGTGAACCTACTCGAAGAAATTATGAACATGACCCAATTTTTAGTGTATCGCTTGTTTCTAAATATTTAAGCTAAGTGGGGTCATCGCATGGCGGCGACGATGGCGTCTCGCGGCGTGTCGACGCGTGACGCGGTCGCGAGTCGCCCAGCCGCCGCGCCACTAGGCCCCTCAGGCATAATACGTTTGCAAGGATGTGTATTACTAACTTTAACATTAAACACTGAAAACATTAAATTTATTCTCTATAAAATACTTTACTTATATATATTGCGTACCTTGACGGCGGAAGGAAAGATAGGGTTGAACAAAATTATACGGACGAAATGAATAAAATAAATTGTTCCTTAATTTTTAGTCCATAAAGCGTTAACAATATAACCTTCACATCCGCTAACAGTGACACTGTATTTTTAATTGTAATGGTTGCTATATAAATATCATTAATCCTATTTTTAGATTCTTGCTACAAAAAAAAACTTGTTTTATTGATGTCCTTCACTGACGGTCAGTGACAGTCAGTTTAGGACACGTGGATGATACACCAAGACACGATAATATAAATTATGTGTGACATAAATATTTCGCCGTCTGATGTAACAAAAAAAACATACAAAACGTTTCATAAGTGTGTACTTGATGATCTTATTACGAGCATAATCTCCAACGAAATGAAAAGGCGCGATTGCGGTACTTTTATTTAATACGAATAAAGTGGTATGACGGACATGTTGTGTTGTGATACGAGTGCGCGTGTCGTAATGGCGGTCGGGGCGGTACATCGGCACATAAAAATCATAAGCTGACGTGGGCATGTTTCGCAACGCACCTGCCCTGCACAGCAGCCCGCCGCTAATAGCGCAGCGAGGGCGACATCTACCTCTTTACAATTAAACCTTTAATTTATACATGATAATAACGCAAAATCGAATATGTTGCCTTCAATTAAGTAATTCGCATTTGGAATTCGAATATAAGAGTGTTGTTAAATTATTTGCATTTGGACAGAAATGCATTTACTGTGTACCGTTCTTAAAATCTCTGTTTAGTGGTAGTAGTTCCTCGATGCGTCATTAATTAGTTGATGTGAATCGTATTCTTAACAATTGTATCAAACCGACGAAAATAGTTTGTAATAAAGCAGCAACATACAGAAAAAATATTTACATTTGAACAGTACTGGCTCATAACACACTGCCACTTACTAAATTTGCTTAAATGCATAATTCCAAAGTACAGTGACCCGCACAAGCCGACGAGATTTCTGCTCTTACGCAAATCGCATTCACGGTGCTCCGTTGCACTGGCCACGTTCGAGCCGGTGATGAATCACTGTGATAACTATAGGTGCCTGCCTAGGTCCACAACATAATGTGGACACACTATCTACTCGCGAAATTGTAACGTTAATTTATGGCCTATCCCGACTTCCTTTTTAGCTGGCGTTAGATACTCCATCAGCGGTCGCTGTGAATTGCTATGGATTATACTATTAATTTAAAAAAAAAAATCTTATTTTATCAGTTGTGGAAATCTCGTTTTAATCTCGTTCTTGATTGAAAATCGAAGAAGTAGACATAATGATTTGTAATAACCTACGTTAAAAATTTTAAATTGTTTAGTTAACTTTAATTTAGTCCTATATACATAGATATGATCGTAGAGGATTTGTTCCTTCTTATATTCTGAATTAACATCTTTCCAATTTCTTTAACAGTTCGTTTTCTACGTGGTTGATGCTTTAACATATAAATTAAATTATAAATATGCGTTTTTAAGAACGGTGGTTTACAATTAATCACTTGAAAGATGTCCTTGCACGAACATGGCATTCTCGGCCGCTCACAGTGCAAAGCTAATGTTGTATTAGCTATTCATGAGACTAAAATTGTGATTGATGGAAATACGCAAAAAAGTACTTATCCGAGGCGTTTTAACTTGGACTAAGTCATGGGTAGCAACGCATCTATGGTAGACCTCAGGTAGGATTCTAATCTTATCTGGGATTGATAACAGATGTCCATGAAAGGAAGTAGCCACTTACCATCAGTTGCGCTGCATGCTCGTTTGCTACTTCGATCATGTAATAAAGTTTAAAACAAGATTTGTATATATTTAAACAAACTTTTATTTCCAAATATGTAATATGGAAATTTTTTATAATAGTTTGTGTTATAGTAGTATAGCTGAAACCTTGATATGTATTAATTCACCTAAGATAACTCTACTCTACTGTAGATAACTCGGATGGAATTGAAGCAATTGGCTAATGAAAGGAATGTATGATTTGAAGTAGATGTTTCTGAATTTGCAGTAGCGATGGAGGAGGAATCTACAGAGCTGCCGGGCACGGACGGCCTGGCGCCGAAGCAGCGGCACCAGGCGAAGCACCGCGAACTGTTCCTCTCGCGGCACGTGGAGACGTTGCCCGCCACGCACATCCGCGGCAAGTGCTCCGTCACGCTCCTCAACGAGACAGAGTCGCTGCTCAGCTATCTCAATAAGGATGTGAGTATGTACCGGCCACGCAACAAACATTCAACGCCGACTCGCCCGTAGCCGCAGTACTAGTGCGCTTCTCTAGTTTGTACGGTGCAACGTCATCTCGTTTCCCTTGCTGCATGAAGTGGTAGCCGCGAAGTAGAGACTGCATCATTATCGTGATTAAACATCGCCATCATCGGACAAAAAGCTCGCAACACTACAGTTGTTTAAAATTGAAATCCGTCTAGTAGGTACTCCTCGCTTTCTTCTGCAAAAGCATTATATACTTTTACATACTGCTATGTGATAAGAGCGAAGTAATGTTTTTTTTTAATATTCCTACCGGATATTATTAGCGATTGCGACTGAACAATATTTGTGAACTGTTTTTTTTTTAATATTGCTTTACACTAAACAATCGTAAAAGAATAGAAAATATAGTTAATCTAATTAGTAAAAGCGTTTTACTAAAACCTGGTTATATATAATAAATGATTAGAACACGTGACTACAAATTAATGGAGCGCGAGATGAGGATGAATTTTTAATTTATTTTCGCTCCACCGCTACTACGCTTACCGCGCCGCGTCACACGGGTCACGATTGTTATGTCGTGTCCGCCATTTTGTCTTATGCACCGGCATGTCACACGAATGAGCCTATATGGAATGTGTGGTGCTTAGATTGAGTACCTTACAAACTTTGTATATTTTGTGAAAGAAAAAATCGAATATGCTTTTTTAATTAATGTGCATGAAATATTACGTTGTTATTATATCAATGATAGAATAGGCATTGAAACAACAATGAGCAAAAATCGATAAACAAACTCTTGATTCGTTTTCGATGGTACTTGAACCGAGCTTGAAAAATATACAATCTCTTTTTTAAAACTATTTGGTTCATCTAAATCGTAAATAATAACTTACAACACAATTATTTGAAGGCACGATTGTTTGCAATAGACTTTAATGACGTAATTGAGTCACAACTACTACTACTACTACAAGTATTTAGAAATAAAAACCCGTGAAGATCCATTGTTTTTTTTTTGATAAACGTAGCAAACTGGCGCCACATGGCATGCATTCTGTTTTCTGCTAAATGGCCACTGCATCATACGAGCAAAATAAATCGACGCTAAATGAGATTCCGACATGAAGCGGATCAACGATATTTTATATGATAAGCATTAGGGAGTTAACTCTTTAATACTAGAACAGCAGAATGAACACTGCACCAATAAAATAGAAGATCTGGCTGTGGTAGTACTGACGTCTGACATTATTTATAGGTATTGAATTCATACTGCGAAAAATGTACCACCTCTAAAATCGTTATACATTACACAATATTAAGCGTCATCATAACTTACAATAATATTCCATCTGCACTAACTAATAAGGAAATGAGCCTGCACTTGTCGGCCTATCTCGTATCAGTGTCCGCGTTTCCTGTTTTGTATGGTTTGCTATTACAAATGTAGAGGTCGAATCTTACTGCAACGTTAATGTTGTTTAGTGATTGGCAATCGGAATTTCTCAAAAAATATCATGTCACTCAGCTGTGTTAAGATTCACCCTGTCTACACTATTTTCAAAAGACACAAGACAAGTACAGATATTGAGGTGAGGCTTTCTACTCTCATAACTCTATTCCTCCATGTATCGTGGGTGTCAGAGACACACACAAAGACAAAACAACCACCCAGGCCCAGAACAAATCACAAGAACAAACAAAGAACTGACGCGAAATTCGCGCAGCCAAATATCATACTCATTTTAATATTTTCAATCCACTAACGAGCATGCATAAAATTATTTTAATCGTACATACACCTCACAAAATGTACGTTTTGTTTCAAGTCGAACTAGAACTCGTAGTCCTTGACGCAGAAAGTAGATTGAGCGCACACTCAGTGAAACGTATTTAATTATTACTGCACAATAGATCGACAATACATCGGCTTCACCATCCGCCTAATAAATCCATTGTTGGCTCCTAACTAATCTCTGTATACACTAATGGCTTAGGCCTCACCCATCCGTATTGGAGTAGTGTGGTGGAGTATGATCCTAGCCTTCCCCTGTCCAGTTGTGGTGCGAGACGCGTGCCATAGTGGAACAAAAACAGCTGGTCATTAGGCTTTTTTGTATATTTACTCGCGTAGAGCCCTAGAATTTTTCGCTGTGAAGTCACACTTATATCAGTGCCCGTACAATTATCTGTAAGCGTCAGTGTCAAGCATTAAATAGTTTCTTATGTTCCCATAAGCAATTACATTTTTAACGTTATAATGTAATAATATAAAAACACACATACAACCGAAAACAAAACCTCCTCCTTTTTGGAATGCGTTTAAAAATAGATCCCTTCAAGATCCCTTCGTGTGTCTTCTCAGGAGTATTCACTGTTGTTTTCTGATATGAAGAGGCATTCCGACTCAGTACTACGTGGTAGCAACGCGTCTATTGCCAACCTCAATTAGGGCTTCAATCCTGTGCGAGGCTGATTACAGATGTCCATAGGCGGCAGTGACCACTTAGCGTCAAGTGGACTGTATGCTTGTTTGCTACTTCAATTTCATAAAAAAATCACTGACCGGTATTTTTTTTAGGCTTCTATAAAGAAATCAGTTAACAACAAATTAATCAGTTAATCAGTTAATAACAACCGCATATAACCAATGTCAATTGTTGATCGATCAAAGTTGTTCGCGTCGTTATGGTTTAGTACTTATTAACTTTAATCAGGCTAATAGCACCACGCTCATTTCTATGTAATCAATACAAAGTTTTTATAAACCGAGAAAGACTTAGGATTACTGCGCTACGATACATTCCGTATTATCATATCGCAATTAATTTGTAACATAGTCAGCCATTTTGTGAGTGTACTCGGTCATAGCACGTCGACGTCCGTGTCCGATACCATCAATGCCAATCACCACCGCGACAAATTCCTTTGATCTATACAAAAAGCTGATATTCTCGGCATTCGCCATTGTTTTCTTTAGACGAATCATTGCTACGAATGCCGCCAATCTGTCGCTATGTTATCGGATATATTATTTGATTTTACTGCTCAAGAACATATACAATATACGCCACACCCTTCTCACTTCGAGCCCTTATAACTCTGAGAGGAGACTCGTGCCTAGCAGTGTGACAGGTTTAATGAGAATAGCATACCAGTACCACTGCTTAATGGATTTCATCAGCAGTGCTCGTTTGTTTTTTTTTTACATGAAGAATAAAAAGACTACGTCACACTTAAAAAAACTTTGAAGAATAATATTATTTATAAATAAATGATTGTGATTAAACATACGTACATAAAAATAATAGTGATATTTATATTAGACGTTTATACTCAAAAATAATAGTGGTAAAGGTGTTAGTAAGATGCCAGTTTGCTATATTTATATCATAAAAAAATGCAAGGTCATTGTAGCAATCGTCGCTATTGCCGCCTAAGTATACCATATCGATAGTCATTTATCAAAAACACACATAGGCTTGCCATATTCACATACTAGACAGTAATATCTAGGCTCCGGTAGTAATATTTTTACGTAACCGATTTTTATACTATAAATTTTATTATGTAAATTATTTCGACAATGTTACATTTATACTTTTATAATATATTCGCAAAAGTATCATAGCAATATGTTGTTTGTAAGATTGTATTTTAATACACAACTTTTCTATTGTTTCAGGACGCATTTTTTTATTGTTTAGTATTTGATCCTTCACAAAAGACTTTATTAGCAGATAAGGGAGAAATCAGAGTTGGAAGTAGATATCAGACTGAAGTAACTAATTTATTAAAAGAAGGTACGTATCGTTATAGCTATATATATGGGGAATGTGGTCGTTATAAAGCTATTGCATATCGTCTGTTTATATATAAGTTATATCTAATGACTCGTTTTAGTTAATATCTTGCATGCTTTCCATTTAATAACAATTGTAACATTAAGACCCCATTTTATATCTACAGACATTTAACGTGTCGTGTCAGACAAAATCATATTTTTCATACAATATTTTAACAGACGCGGCCTGTGTATGCGTGGTCGTGTTACGGAAGATATAAATTAGTTTATACAAATTGTATTGAAAAAATATATTTTGTTTTGACGCTGCCCGTGAGCTACACATACGATTTTCGTAGATATAAACGCCTAGGAGATCACCCATCCAGGAAGGTATCTGCGTTTTTTATAGTTAAAGCATGAAATCATGAAAAACAATATATGATAAGATGTGGTTCTAAAAATATATAGTTGGCCTCTGTAAAATATATATGAATCTCTGAACATTCACCGAGTCTTAATTTTTGCACGTAAAATTTTCATGAAAAATAACTTAGTCATAGCAATGTAGACATATCTGTATAAACTATATTTGAGGCGTCAATATAACACGTCTCGCACAATACAGCTTCTATTTTATTCAAAACTTCTTGTAAATTCATGCTATTGCTCACGTAATATCAGGTTTTTATTTTATTTTATAAGCAAACGAACTTGCCGTGCACCCGGTGGCAAGTGGTAACTATAGTCTATCACTCGTGACCAATTCCATGTATGACATGTTCAGTCATATCGTCACTGAAAAGGAAAGACGCCAATAGACCGTTTCCAGTGACTATATGTAATCTCATATGGAAGTTAGCCGGCATGCACACACTCCCATTGAAACACAGAACTGCTACACGCTAGAAATAGGTATGGCGTTGGTGCCTTCCCGTCCGAAACATATTGACTTTACAAACTTTCACTAAATAGGCGCTCTAATTACCCATTTGCTACTCCTGTCTCGCACAAAACTGGCGAAACTTATTCTAAAATCGTCTATTGTGATATTTCTAGGCGAGGAGGACCCGCGCAACGGCGAAGCCCTCGAGACGCTGGTATGGACGCCGGAGCACGGGCTCACGGACCGGCAGATCGACCAGTTCCTGGTGGTGTCGCGCTCGGTGGGCACGTTCGCGCGCGCGCTCGACTGCTCCTCGAGCGTCAAGCAGCCCTCGCTGCACATGTCCGCCGCGGCCGCCAGCCGGGACATCACCCTGGTCGGTTCTACTCTCGCACAATACACACCTTACTTTTTAACTAATACATACGGACACGTGCGTACGTATTGCGTATATGTACGCGTACCGAGCGAATGTTGAGTTATGTGCTGGTAACGTTTATAGTATATATACATATACTATAAACTTAACACACAACATTCGCTCGGTACGATCGTCTAGTTCAATGAAAAATAACTTTTTTTTAAATGCTTATATTAAAGTAGAAGATTAAATTTATGATTTATTTATTTATTTTATTAGTTTAGCAACGGTTGTTATATTTTATTTACTCTAACTTAACTAAATGTAGCTATTACATCTAACAATAAATGTACTACCACTTAAAGGTAAACATCACTAATCATTTACAAATATTAATTTTAAGGAACAACTATTGCTTTTAATAATATTATCTCATTTTTATGAACATTAAACTGTAATGCATTACAAATTACAACATGACGCCACGTCAATACAGCAAGCTGAGTTGCTCGATGCGAGTGTTCGCATTGCTTATATATTACACACAAAGTCTCCTTTTATGGTATATTACAGACAATTGTTTTAAGTCAATCTTGAGATTACTACTACAGCCTGTCATTAGGTCGTTCTCCTGTTCAAAACATATGATAACCCGATTACTAATCCAATATTACGCTTTTGCACAGTTCCACGCAATGGACACACTTCACAAGTCGGGCTACAGCATAGAGGCGGCGCTGTCGTCGCTGGTGCCCGCCAGCGGGCCGGTGCTGTGCCGCGACGAGATGGAGGAGTGGTCCGCCTCCGAGGCCAACCTGTTCGAGGAGGCACTCGACAAGTATGGCAAGGACTTCGGCGATATACGACACGACTTTGTGAGTCTACAACATCATACCAGGAGTTTTAAATTAACCTTGAAGTTCTTTCTACTCTTTCTAGAGTTTTTGCTCCAGTACATCTGGCTCTGGTCAGATGCCGTGTGTTGTGTTTCCTTTGAAAGCGTGTGATATGTTCTACATATCAAAATGTATCTATCGTAATGAGACTATCCTTTCAGATGGATACACTTTCGAAACAAAACAAAATGTGTTATGCAATGACACCAATCGGTGCCAATGAAAAGTGGCTTCCTAAGCACAGAAGTGCACATAAAATATGAACCAAACACATTCCGACTTCTGGGCACGCTCAGCGGTCATTAAACTTCCTAACTGATTGGGATTTACTTAGTTCATAGGACTATTCTGATTTCGACATCTATGATAACCAATTCCAAATGCACATAATAATATATTGTGTAAAATTAATCTTAGTTGGAATGTCTCCTACAATTATCTCTTTCCCATACTTCAAAATAGAATATAACAGCAAAATAGTGTTACTACAAAATAGAAACAAGTTATAACCACCTTGGTCTGCATACCACTGACATATTAACATGATCGATTCTGTGTGCAGTTGCCATGGAAGACGCTAAAGAACCTAGTGGAGTACTACTACATGTGGAAGACGACGGACCGCTACGTGCAACAGAAGCGCGTCAAGGCGGCCGAGGCGGAGTCCAAGCTGAAGCAAGTGTACATTCCCAATTAGTGAGTGTTTGTACCACACACATGCAATATTAATGTTTTATATGTGTTACGTTTTCTAATACTTTGCGAATTGGTTTTGTTTCAATATTTTCATTTTTATTATGTTATTTTTTATGATGCATTGATTTGCTTGTTCTAGTGTGTGTGTGTATTTCGAATGTTAACTATATAGACTGTTAGTCAGTACTATTGGTAATAATGTCTTTATTTTGACAAATTTTTCTCATCTTTGAAATGAATAATTATGACATGTATGAAATGTTTCTTTACACTGAAATATAGTTAATAGTTTTTGATCTATTTTGTTATGCATTTAGTGTGATATAATCTTTGATAACAACATTCAACACTAAATGTGTGAGGAACAGAGAAACTACTGGATTGGGTATAGAAAAGTGCCATAATAATAAATTATATGCCAGTAAGTAAATTTTGTGTAATGGAATAATCACAAGTAAATGAATAGGACATGAAAATTGATAAGACCACATGCTTAGTTAATTGACAATGCAATTAAGTATAATATCTAGCTAATAATCATATTAGGTCCAGAAATTGAAAATCGGTGTTAAGTTATTGGCAAAGATGTTAAATTAAGTATGTGAAAAAGTGTGATAACATGTGTGTGTGGTGTTTGCAGCAACATCCCGAACCCGGCGCTGGTGGCGGGCGGCGCGGGCGCGGCGGGCGGCAAGGCGCCGGCCGTGCTCAACGGCGGCACCAACGGCACCGCCGCGCTGGCGCCCGCCAACCTCTGTGCCTCCTGCCAAGGTTATTTTTATTCTTTTGAACGTTGGTAGCTCAATTACATGTAAGGTGGTAGAATCTTTTGTGGTTCAACTCCAGCGGCTCCACCGCTGCACCTATTTCTGCCTAATAACAACAGTGTTAAGCGCTATTGTATTCTGGTTAGAAGGGTGTGGTAAGGGAAACATACTTATCTGAAGCGTTCCAACTTGGTCCTTAGGGGTAGCAACCCATCTATAGTCGACTTCAGGTAGGACTCTAATTTTATCTTCTAGTGTTGTAGAAGTCAATGGTGATAGTGGCCACTTACCATCAGGTGGAATAAACGCGTGTTTGCTACTGCATTATCTATATTTTTAAATATCATTAACCCATTTGTCGTGTATTTTTATGTCGTGTTCTCTTATATTAGTATGGGTTTGGGACCTAATTTTATCTAATTATGTACTTTTTAATTGTTTCTAACGATATTATACGTTGGTGAACCTTAAAAAAAACCCAAGACTCGACTTTCAAAACTGCAAAGCGGTGGTACCTTGTGCATGTTCAAAAATATTGTAAAAGATCTTTGCTAATTAAATATTTTAATTTGGATTATCAATGACCATCGTAGTGCTAATTAATTCATTAATTATATATTCTTAGTTTTAATATTAAGAGATGTTTATATCTTATAGTTTTATTCATAACTGTTGTTTTCAATTTTATTATATTTCAATTTACATTCATATTTTCACTGTTTTTGATGTTTACTGCCGACAACAGAACCAACAATCGTGAAACACTTTGTATTTCACAAGAGACCACTCCAGTAGCAATGGTAGTTTAATCGATTGATTATGACGATGGACAATATAAAAATAGAAAGTATAAATAAAAAGACATGTGAACATCAAGTGCAATCCATTAACGTATTTGTAACCTTCCGTTTCAGTTACAAATTCAACCCAGTGGTACGCATGGGGACCGCAGCATTTACAGTACAGACTGTGCGGCTCCTGCTGGCAATATTGGAAAAAATACGGCGGTCTTAAGGTAAGTGAATTGGATGATATATCAATCTTTTTAAAATCAATCAGAAGTTTTCCAAATTTGAATATTGTCTAATGTATCTCGGATGTACATAGAAAGGTGGTGTGTATAAAAGCTGTTAGAATCCTTTGTGGTTCGTCTCCTTCAGCACCCCCGTCACGTCTATTTCTACCTAATAACGACGGTGTTAATCACAGTTCTCTGAGACATTTGCGACCAACCTTAGGTAGGATTTTAATCTTATCTGGGGTCGGTTACAGATGTCCATGGGCGGCAGTAGCCTCTTATCAGGTGGACTGCATGTTTATTTGCTACTTCCAGTAGTACATTCAGCTGAAATCTACTTTATGAATAATCTTTCAAATTCATATTCCTAATATTGATAGTTCTTTAGTGTTAAAATGTGTTGCATAAAACAAACATGTTCATTGATCAGCTGAAATAAGACAGAAATTCTAACTAAGGTTGATCACTAAGTACTGGAACTGGACTATATTAGAATGTCTCTTGTTATATCTGCCTACATTCTTAAAACAAAAATGCTGCGAATTTTTACGTCTATTATAAAGCTGTAACAGTTTTGACAGTGGAACCAAATAATGAGTATGTGAACCGTGTGTACAGACCGCGGGTGTGTTCGGCGAGAGTGAAGCGGAGGCGCGGGGCGCGCGCGGCGACGGCGAGGAGGGCGCGCTGTCCGCCTCGCACCGCCCGCACCGCTGCACCGTGCTCAACTGCGGCAAGGTACGCGCTATAAATCCATTTTTTGTTTGTTTCGAGGGGGGATCTTTCAAGGGGTACCCGGTGCTGCGAGAACGACACAGAGTTATGTAGGATTTTTACCTACTAATAGATGCATTACTACCCCTAATGGAGGAGTTGGAAGTTGGAGTTGGAGTTAGAACACCTCATATAAGTATGTTTTACCACACTCATCAAACCAGAACACACCAAAGCTTACATTGTTGCTAGTCAAAAAAGATGTGGCGTTGGTGTCTCTTCGGTCTTGGACCATAGAGAATCCAACTAACTTGAAAAGTATTGACAGGGATTATTGAAATAAGTTGATACTCCTTAGACATAAATTGAAGATAAAGACATTTATTGCATCCCGTCTGTTTCTATATCTTCTGTATCGTAAAACGTAAACATGTATAATAGCGATGTATGTGTGGTGCGCGCAGGAGTTCAAGCTGCGCGCGCACCTGGCGCGGCACGTGGCGACGGCGCACGGCGGCGGCGGCGAGGGCGCGCGGCCGGTGATGAAGACGCGCGCCGCCTTCTACCTGCGCGCGTCGCCCTTCACGCGCCTGGCGCGCCGCCTCGCGCGCGCGCTGCGCCGCCCGCGACACTTCGCGCGCTCGCCCTTCTCGCCCATCAACCTGCACCAGGTCAAGCACGAGTGTGAGTATCCGTTGTTGTACTAACAAAAATTTTATGTGATAAAAATATTAATAGGTAGATGAATTCTTTTTTTGTATCAAATATGGTTAACTTAAAGTCTGAGTATTACATATTTCGTATATTTTTATTCGTTATAAATATTCATTGTAATTGGATTTGTATAAAATTTTCATTTTCATTCATTTCATGCTATGATTAATGTAACATACGAAGATGAAATTTTTGACTATTATTCTGTTAAGTTTGCCAACATTACGTGATTTGTACTTACTTATTTTTGATTTTGATGCGTTATATAAAGGAAGGGTTGCCCCTGTAAAAAAAAAGCTTTAGTAATGTATCCTTATTCATTGCTATTTAATATTTAATTACTATTTCAATCACTTATCATTTAGTAGTTGATATTGCTTTTATGTTATTCAATTACAAGTCTCAGAGAGGCATCATCTTGAGAAACTGGGACTTTTACCAATTTTTATTTTAGTAAACTGACTTTAATCTTTAATTCATATCTTAATGATTACTCTTTAGTGCGAAATTCCACAGAAGCGTTAGTTATTGTTTTTAACAATATAATTGGCTAATTTCCATAGTACTATACCACCATACTCCGACTTAGTATTAATGAGTCCTTCCGTCCCCAGGTACGATAGCGATGGCGGGCCTGGGCAGCGCGGAGCTGCGCGGCGCGAGCG
>DWRA01000918.1:0-20009 GCA_018250295.1 Spathilepia clonius | reverse complement strand
AACCCAAGCAGAGCAAGAGCAGGCCGGCCGCGCCCCCGGCCGACGCGGAGAAGCCGCCGGAGGCGCCCCAGCCGGCCGCGCCGCTGCCCGCGCCGCTGCCCGCCTCCACCGCCGCGTCCGTGGCGGCCGCCATGCCCGCCTTCGTGACGGCCGCCGCGCCGCAGCCGCAGCGCGTGCGCGAGCCGCGCGACCGCCATCGCTCCGAGGAGAAGGAGAAGCCGCCCGCCCACAAGGACGCGCCCAAGCCCAACGGGCCCGCGCCGCCGCACAGTAAGTCATCACGTACATCATCCCCACACTCGTTGGCTCACCACTTTCTTCACAAGCTGTACCTAACTGTTACTAATCAACACGTTGCTTTAGTGTTGTGCAACATAGCTTAGTTACATCTTCAAATCCAACATATTCTAATTATTGAATCAGTACTAACTTAAGCCTAATGTTATCCTATTTAACGGAAAACTAATCTTCCAACAGCCTTGACATTTGTGTTGATTCCTAACAGCTTTTAACTCACCATACATTAATTTTGCTAACTTGATCTTGAATGATACATAAGAGGCATACAAGTACACATAAATTAAGCCAATAGAACACACTCTCACCGAACCATAATTAGTATTAAACAATCTACTTGGATCACGGCTTCATCGCTTCACGATATAACTACTTTCTCGTAGCTTGTACTGAACATCATATTTGCGCTACCGTGATCGTGTGCTTTACTAATTTTACAACATTACTACTCATACATTGTAATTTTGCTGGGTAAATAAGTAGTGATTCCATTTTGAAAAACCTAATATTTATTCGAAAAGTAATAGATGATGATTAGAAAGTTTGCCTTTACCTGTAAAATTGCCGGACGGTTTTATTAAGATAAACCTTTTTTGAATTTGTTTTAAACTTTTTAAAGATTTGACCAAGTTTTAGTTACTGATTCATTTGAAATTTGGTACACACCTATAGTTCTGATGACAATTCAATTTAGTATGTTTAATGTTATTATAAATCGAAAACGGCCACCACCACAAAATGGTTCACATATTTTTTTACAACGCCCCGGATGCGGGTATGAAATAAAAGGGCACAAACGGACTGCAATAAGCTATGAGCAAATATTTGAAATTTAAAATGGCTGCCGACGTAAAATGAGGGATCATCTACTTATATATGTGTCAAAAATCAATTAAAAGGTACACAAATATATAGTAAGAATTATCCAATAGAATATTACTTATTAAACTATTTTTATTGCCTTATAGTGATTTCACAATGTCAGAGATATGCTAATTTTATTTAATATTTTAATGTTGATCTTGCTGCAGAGTTTTGAGATTAGACTGTTTAAAAAAGGTAAGATTTTTGGAAGCGCTGTGTTGAGGAGCTTGATTAGGAAAATTGAACAGCTGAGAAATCGTACAACGCAAATTTTGACGACGGGAATTCGCTTTATGCAAGAACTAAAACTCAAAATCCTAGAAAGATAACATTTTAATCTATTCTTTTATATGGTATTTCAAACTTTTAGCATCAATATACCGTCAGCTTAATCTTGAAATGAATTGAAAAAAATATGTGAATTATATTCACGGAATTGTGAGCTTAGTAAAATGATAAATAATATAAATCAAACATTACAAATAAGAAATTTAATTAACAAAAGGGTGTTAGGCAGGTAAAAGAAATATGTTGAGGTTGGTCTACTAGAGGGGCTGCAGAGAAAAAAACTTGTAAAGGTTCCTTTATTTGCAAGACAATCACAAAAACGTGTTTTGTTTGTAATGTCGCCAATGTTATGCAGGTAGTGTACATTCTCTCTTACTGACTGTTTAGAGTACGTACTATAAACAATGAAACATTTTGTTCCTAATGTATAATATCTTTGCGCTTAAAAGTAGTGGACGGTAAGAGGCGCGGGCTCGCTGGCCATTTGCCTTGGTCTTCCGTGGGCATTTACTGCGTGTGCGTATACTTTTATCATAATGTAAAAATGTAAGTGGCGGTATGCGTGACTAAAGTTACAAGTACCTAATGGTAGGTATCGTATGTCTGCTTTTTAGAAAATACGTATACGCAATATTAATAATAGATCTATCCAATTTTTTGGTAGGCAAAAAATATAATTAATAACTAAAGTTTGTAGTAATACCTACAGTTGTTATTGCGCCACGAGGCAAGCTTGGTAGATAAGTGGTAGCTCGCCGTAATATTTTTGTCGTCTTAGTGACAGAATAAAGCAAGTAAATGTTACTCCGAAGATGTTACAAAATGTACGATAACGTTTGGGAATACTTACCTCTTGTGCAGAAATGCTACTTAACTCGAGTTCATACTCACACCGAAGTAGTTATATAAAAGGTACAATACGATGTATGAATTTCTAAAGATCGGATAAATAGCTGTGAGCTGTGAGTAAGGACTTTTTGATAGGAATATAGCTTTTGGAAATTAGTCACGTATGAAACGAGTAGTATAATTTGAAATGTTATGTTAAATTAATTAATTTGTAGTAGATGCAATTATTAACTTTTCCTAATAGAAAGTGCTTCATTATTATCGTAATATAGTAATGATGTTAGTACAGAGTATTTAACAATGTAATTCTGTTAATGTAACAATGTAATTAAACTGTTTGTCGCCGAGTACTATATTGACGATAACAGCAGCTGTTCGATAATACGACACTTTCGTTTCGTGTAAGTAAATAAAGGTGGCAATTTTGTTTAGTTAAATATTATGTCTGTTATGTTTCAATGAACTTAAGTTTCGTTCATTCACTTGTTTCTTGGTGCCAAGACACGTATGGCGGCTGGGAACGACTCATGGAACCAAAGAACACAGATTAAGTATAATAACTCTGTCGATTAAACCAAGGATAGAAACGTATACAAATACAAGTATTTGAATTTGTTTTAAAAGACATTGAATACCAAAAATGATGCCATGCTAATAAAACCAAGAGGATACTGATGGTTTTGTTGAATCATTGCCTTTCAATAATAATGTATTATAATAATGTATTAATGAGGTTAAGTAGTTAACGGAACTAATTAAACATAAGTACCTAATTTCCAACAGAAAACTTAATTTTAGAGTCATTATCTTTTACAAAAGAATAGGTGTCTCATTAATGTTTTATTGTAGGCCCATTAACAATTTTTCGTCGCACAAAGTTTAAACGTGTCCGATTTACTAATACTTTAAACTATGTGCAACTTTACAGGTAACGGCACACATTTTTATCTAATAATAATTAAAATTCTATAGCTAGGTACGAGTCATGTTATTCTTTGCAGTATCGAAATTTATCAATTTCACGAAGTAAAATGATGATCATTACAGCGTATCATGTAAATTCCATGTTCTAACAATGCACTACTAACATCTTCATTACAGGGCTGATGTAACCTACGTCAGCATGTCATCGCCATTTTCAACAGCTTGCAAGCCTTGCAGATGGTCGTATGATCGTATGTCTATTAAGTATAATACAAACGTTCGATTTAGGTTATGTCAGCGTATTTCATATCTTTCTTGCGTGGGTTATAATTTATTTTTCTTTTTGTCGTGGTACAAAATGTATTCGTTCAATTCGTGATTTTACTTTTGTTTGTACGTAATATCTAGTTTCAGTACTTTTTCTTTTTGCTGCTCAGTCCAGACTTGACAATCTTGGCTCAAATCAGATATTTGACGTTTTTAGTCCACATTTTTTATAACAAAATTAATTCGTCGTTTCGTTTAATAGTACAAGAATTACGTACGTAATTATTGGTTATCAACCATTGCTAGCATTCATGACACTCACATGAATATTTTGCAATCTTGAATATTTTATCTGTGGCGCTAGTTACGTCATGATTCAGAATCCTTTGGTCTTAGGCGATATCGATAAATACCAATTATATTTTCTTATATTTCAACAGGGTGCACGATGTCGTATAGATTTGTTTTAATTATGATTGAAAATTATTACTTTTATTTTTTTTTCAAAAAGGTTACGTTAATATGTGTTTTCCAACGAAACATTTCATTTTTTGATATACTTTTATCAAAAAATTACAAGAGTCGCTCAGGAATAATTAGGAGAGTTAAAACATTTTAATTAAATTATTTGAAAGTTTTATACATATCGACGAACCATTTTAATTAAAAAAAAAATCGATTAACATACTTTTACCGAATACAAGGAATGAAGAATACTATTGTTAAAAAAAAGTTATACATACAGTTTATTTGAAAATATACTAAAGCGAAGACATTTATTTTCTAAAATAATTATTCACCACATTAAATTTGCGAATAGTTAAAATCTTATTTAGTAAATGAAATAATCGACATGCGTTGTAAGTGTTGCGCACAACACTAGTAACACTGGGTCGGCCGTCCGCATGGAACGATTCAATATGGCGGCCTTTACTTCACAGTCATTCGGAGCATGGCTGCGTTTTAACTGTTTTTAATTTTTATTTGTCTCACATTTATACAACTAAAGTAACTTATTTAGCATTTTATACATACATATTTTTATTTAAGTTTTAAAATATAAGTGATGTGGTTAAAGTGAAACGAGCGCAAAGTCAGACATTCTACATCCTCGAGTGACCTTTTGAATATACTTTCTTTTACCATATTGCTACGTTAACACGGCGCGCCCGACTGTGTGAAGTTTTGTCGCAATTTAGTGGATTTGAAACTGTGATATAGAATAGCTATCAGTGCCACACGTATTTTAGGTTGATTATCAGGTACGGTGCGAAAGAGAAGCGAACTCCCACGTGGAAATAGCTCACCTCTCTATTTATAGACTTCGAACTTGGTTCACAAAAAGTGATAGGCGACATCAAAAACGAGCCCAAAGCGAGGATTCAAATGTGCACGCATTGCAACGGGGCGCTCGGCCTCTCTGCGCGCCGGTCGCGACCGCGGGCGGGCCTCCGCAGTGCGCGGGCCTCTCCATCTGCCATCTTCCTTCCGTCTGTCTAGACGCTGTATCACTTAATTATGTCGCTCCATTATCTAAGTTACCAGTTTTCATGAACATTTCAATACGTTTCCGGTGGTGGTTCTCGATATCCTGTAATTTTTGTTGACGGAAGTCTCTGTAGCCACTGTAGTTCCTTACTCCGTGTTCCGAGAGCATACATGAGTTGACGCGTTGCGCTCTGTTTTCGATTAAGGACTGAACCTCAAATTTCATATTTTTCGTGATACTAGTGACGCCGCGGTGTCGTTCGGTGAAGCGAGGCCCTCGACTTCCATATAGATGCGTTTCCGTCGTCGTTTAGTGGTGATACATTGCTGAGACAGATATTTTGTTGCGCTGACCTAATTTTGTTATTGCACTGACATATTGTCTGTTGACCCTAAAACAGGTCTTTAAGTTAAATTGCACCTAACTTCCTTCGCCACAACCGGGGGCGCGAGATGTCAAGATCGATTCATTGATATGTATCACAGACATGTGAGAGATGCCATCATATAACCTTATGCTTGTATAATACAGTAATTGTTGCTTGTGCTAAGGGTTGAGCCTTTGTGTATAAGTTGCATCTGATAACCCCAGATTACCTTCTTAACTAAGGCATTGTTGTTGAAACATTGAATGCTTTATAAATGTTTATGAAATACTAACACAAGGTTCTTTGTATTCCCCGTGTCATATTGATTTGCAAATAAGCGACCATGACAATAATGTATTCAATAGAATTCAAAAATCAGTCCTTGCTTTTTCATCCAGTCACTTCACCATTGGTTATGTTGTAGCAAGTCTGGTAGATTTTGAGTGGTTAATTTAGATTTGTTCACTGTTTTTTAAAGTTTGCTCTCAGTTTTAATGTTACCCCAAAGGATGTCCTCCAATTATTTCGAAATTATTGTGTCCTATTAATTGTATCCTTATATTTACTCACTGAATATTTTGTCGATATTGAATACTTATCTCCTGGTTCCTGCATCTCCAATGGACAGCTGATAAAGTCGAAAGATATATTGTGTCATCATGCTCATTATTAAGAGTTGATTTCTAACTTTCAGCGATTAGTTCTGTTGATAGTTCAATTGAATCTATCAGCCCTCCAACTAGTCAAAGCAGTGAACCCATTGGGACGGATTCTACGAAGCCTCAAGCAGTGTCAGAACAATCAAGTACTGAAAAGACTGCAGATGAGGCAAAGGCTGTGATAGTGAACAGCGAAAACACATTCCCAGAAGCGGCGCTCACTGCCACGGAATTGCTGTCCGCGAGTATCGAGAAGTTCGCGCGAGACTCGACGACCGAGCCCGACGCGTCGAAGCCGCCCAGCTCCAGCGCCATCCAGGCACAGGCCAAGCTCACTCAGAGCATAGCCAGCTGCGCTCGTAATCACCCTGAAGCTAAGATGAAAGATATTAATCTCAATAATAATACTACAGGTTTGTCATAAAAACTAATCGATTGCCCTCATATATTATTGTAGTGTATTGAATATTTTACTATTCAATATATTTAATTATTTTAGATCCGGACACTGCCAACGGAAACACGCCTAATGTTACTAAAACTGAAACTGTAAAGGAGGACCTGAATAGAAATGAAAAAGCAATAAAGAATAGTAAGAATAGTAGTAAGAAAACGAATAAAATGGCTAACAATAATGAAACTGCCGCTAAAGAAACAGTATCATATGAAAATGGTAAAGATGAGACTGATAAAGTAAGTAATTTAGAACAGGAAAAGCCTCTGTCTAAAAAAGATGAAGATGTGGAAATAAAAGCTCCGGTTGAACCCGAGCCGGCGGCGGAGCCCGTTGCGGCGCCTGCGCCCGAGCCTGAGCCCGAGCAGGAGCCCGAGCCGGAGCCGGAGCCGGAGCCTGCGCCTGAGCCTGAACCTCCCGCGTTCGTTCCTAAATACAAGTATACCGAAGGTCTGTGTCTGGCTGTAATGTATTGAAGTTTTGTTATATTTTGAAAATCATGTCCTTGAAGGCAATAAAATTAATTTTCGCATTTATTTCAGATCAATGGTCACCATTGAATAAGAGTGGCAAAAAATGCTATGATATTGGCCTACTCATGCAAATAAAGGATGACCCCATGTCGCGAAACAAGCCTGATGTACCCCTGCTGGAAACCTGCAATGTTATTAGGGTATGCATATTACACAAAATGCAAATTTGCAAATCTACCATTTGTTATATTATCATACTTAAATGTTTATTCACTTTTTAGACAACACCAATGCAGGAACCTGCTACTTTCAACCTTGCTTTGAGACCAACAAATAATATGTTGGAGCCATACTTCCTGAAGAATGCTGTTTCCAGTGCCAGAAGCAACACTCCTCGGGAGCCAAAGAAGGACGGCAGGAACATGAATCCAAGTGGTAAAAAATCAGATTTAAATATTACGTTAATATATATTTTTTAATACTATGCTTTATAGAATAATTCATTTTCTTAATACTATACTTTATACACTGATGATGTCTTCGTATTATTGATTCCCTTGTTATACAACAGGCAAGGGTAGTGCAAAATTGACGCCATCAGCTAGTACGAGTGCTGGTCACAAAACTGTCTATGTATCGCTGTCGCTACGCGAAGAAGTCAAGTTGAACCAGACCAAGGATGCCTGGAAGCCTGCCAGATTCAAAAAGGACAGCGCCGCCGATGAGGAGGTCAAAACTCAGGTAATTTTACTTTCAAATGTTACAATTCCTCAAAAGGTTTATAATTGATTAAATTAAAATGTTATAACACCAAGTGAAAATCTTGGAATGAGGACAATTTTGTATAAGTGTTCATTAAATAAATCAATTCATGTCACATAACACATTATTTCTTAAATATCATTATTCTTATCGTGTCAATGGTTATTACATGGTATGTAATCACTTTGATGAGTCGGCATGGCTGAGTTGCAGAGGAATGTGGATGGTGACGAGATGTGATGTTGCAGGAGTTGTACAAGAAGTTCAGGGGCATTCTGAACAAGCTGACGCCGCAGAAGTTCGACACGCTGCTGGACAAGGTGAAGACGCTGGAGATCAATACGCAGGCGCGGCTCATCGGCGTCATAGATCTCGTGTTCGAGAAGGCCATTGACGAGCCCAATTTCTCGGAGGCGTATGCCGCTATGTGTAGCAAGCTCTCCATGCTCAAGGTGCGTTCACTTACGTGATGTGCTATATCATTTCCATAGAAGCTCATCGTGTGGCTTCAATCAAGAATCACATATTAATTATAATTAATAGAATGATGCTGGAATTAATATTAGTATATTTTCTGTTTTTTGTGTAAATTTCAATCTTAATTAATTTTTGCTGTGGAGCACTGCGACTCTGTAAAATCTTACCCAAGTTAGTTTCAAGTAAGAGAACACTGTCACACTGAATATAGATTTGAAAACTTATGAATTTATTATGTTGAATCTATGTTAAACTTCTGATTCCATACAAAACAACTTGAGAGTGAACATCATTTTTAAACTTTTATAATTATACTTTTTGGTGATCATAAAGCATATTATATTTATAATTATAACTCGTTAATAGGATACGCGACGAGGAACTGTCGTGCAGTGGTGATGGTTGCAAAAGCTAATTCATAACTATTTGCCAGATAGTGCAACTTGAAAGCCACTTGTTAGAAATTTGTTGAACAAATTTGGTTCTTGTACTTAAACAGCACGAAGCATGCGACGTCTCGACATTATCAATTTGAGTTGGTAAAGCAAATTTGTTACCTGTTAATTATTCCGTTCTTACAAAACTTTATCCAGATTTGTATGATCATGCTATCGCATTCGTTATACATATTAATTTGCATCGCAATCCTGCCTGTATAAAATCGTAAATCACTAATACTTTTAACTAAAATGTTTTAAATAAATGAGAGAGAGAGTCGATTTTAACTTCAGTGTATGATATTACACGGAACACCTTATAGCGTCAATATTTATGTGTTGCTAATCATGCATCGATTTTTTTTGTGTTTATGTATTTAGTTTATTTTTAGTAATGGTGAGGATGAGGATATCTTTAGACAAAAAAGGGTTTTGAGAAAATAATATTCACACTGATATAATTTACTTCGTATTCAGTAAGACACCAAGTCCTATTTGGTTATGTTCTTACGTACATCGAACACTTAGCGTATAAATGTTCAAAAACTACGCTTAGATGTGGAAAGGTTCTATAAAGTAGTTGAAATACAATATCCACACTTATTTCCACCGAATTTTCGTCTGAAGTTTTGTGAATGCGATATATTCGTGTGCGCGGGCGGCTCCATCTTAGCTATTGGGGAATTCTACTCATTACGCTAAGTTTGGGCCCGTAACAATCAATAGGGCTGCAAAGTGAATATAAGCTTATGCGTAGGTGCCCGCTGACAACGCGCCCGACCAATGCGTGAACTTCAGGGCGCTGATCATCAGCCGCTGCCAGAACCAGTTCGTCACCGACAAGGTAGACGAGCAGGTGCTAAAACTGGAGAAGGATATCAATGAATGCACTGATCAAGTAAGGCTTTCTTATATTTAAGAAGTAATAAGTTTGAAAAAATATATTTCAATTTGTTAATGTCTGGTATTACATCAATTAATTAAATCTTATCCAAAGTCAAATGTAATTGGTATACATACAGTACGACAATCTTGTCAAGCCCAATCTGATATGTATTGTTTATTGACCTCATACCTGGACGACGTGGCTGGCAAAGCGGTCAACATACCGGTGTGACACGCGGTAGATTCTGGGTTCGATCCCCGGCCAGCCCTGCGTCATATTGATTTTGATTTTGTCTTTGGTGTGTCCATGATTAGATTAATATTGTAGACTACATATGAAATGGTACTTTTTAAAGGCAACATGGCTTAGGTTGCGACATTACTAATTCAGTATACTGGAAATGATTAAGGAATGAGTGTTTATAGGCAAGGAAGAAGGAGTTGCAGCTTCAGCTGGAAGAAGAGAACCGCAGAGTGAGGATGCGATCTGTAGGCAATGTCCGATTTATAGGTGAGTTTGTTGGCCCGCAAAACTTATGCTATGTGCCACATTGTTTTCTCTTTAATGAAACAATTTATAAGCAAGGCAATTTAAATAAGATACTATATTTTTTACGGCTTTAATTGCGCTTTATCATCTTTATTCCTCAATATCCCATCCATCATACTGACCACTTGTGTATTGGTACACTTCACAAACCTTGTAGCATGTGCATTTCCGTACGATGTTTTCTCTCACCATTAAGTCAAATTATAATTAATATCTGAATCTTAAGTGCATGCCTAAAGCATTCGAACTTTTAAGGGTTCGCCCTTACCATGAAAAGCCGACATTTTTATCGCTATGCTATCATCGCTAGTAGTTACACATACTTCTGTTATTTCAGTTTCATTTTATCTGTTCTGTCTATACAATTATATCCGGAAGACTCACTGTGCTGTTGCCTATTTTGTATTATAAATGTTGAAAAAATATGTTTGCTCAAAGCATTAAGAGGCCGTTGCAAGTAAGATTGACAGTTAAATCTTATCGTTACAACTATTTGGAGGTCAAATACTATCACAAAATTGAACACTACCCTCTATAACTGCTTTGCGAAGTCCAAGCGAGCGACATGACGCGTGTCGGTGACGTGTGCTCGGCTGCTAGCTGCGTAATCAACATCAATTAACTGTTGAAGTGGTTGTGATTGTGAATTTATTTACACTACAAATCTCGTATGTGAGCCGACGCCGGTAAATGAGCGCAAGGAGGACAGATCCCTTTCGTTTTAGCTTGTCGTTGCTACGTCGCGTGAAGGACGACGGTTCGCCTACATACCTGCTCGCGGCCACTTCCAGCGGTCGTTATTCAATAATTTACCGACTCGAAGTTATTGCCAAACAGTTTGAGCTGCGGCGACCTATTACATGCGCACTGTACCCGCTCAAAAATCTAGCTCGCGTTCACTTTTATACATAAAATTTCGTTTTGATAATAGTCGTCGTGTCGCTGTCGTGACGAGGACGAGCCTAGCTCGGCTGTCGCCCGGCGACGCGGGCGCAGCTGCCGACGTTACGCAACATGCACTGTGACATTGCGTTGCATCACTGCACGTGTGCACTGTAATCGCACTAATGAAGTTATTGAACCGATTGCGATAACTACCAACTCTGTCACAAGATCCCGAGTTATATTATCGAGTTCGAAGCGCACAAGGCGGAGGCGAGCGCCGCATGAGTTTTTCCCCTATTCGTTATCGTCGAAAATTCTATATAGCATTATAACATTAGTAATTTTTTTGAGCATGCTGTAGCGATAAATTATAAGTTTATTCAATTAGTTGCTTAGTTGTTGTTCTAACAAATAGTTTTTTGATAACATATTCCTTTATTGTGATATCGATGTAAGCAAATCTTTCCATCGATTAAATGCTAGCGTAGTCATATGCTAAAGCCAGTTTTCCTAAATTAGCAACAGCGTGTAAAAATTACATAATTGCTTTAATGACGAATCTTAAGTAGCTTATAATTAGTCGGCGTGACACTCGACTCGCTGGCGATGGCGTTCTAAGTTGCACGCTTAAAGTGAGGTTGGCATTGCAATACATTGTACTGGGGTGCATTTCAGGTGAGCTTTACAAGCTGAAGATGCTGACGTCGAAGATCATGGTGTACTGCATGAATTACTTGATTGAGAAGCTAGAGGAAGAGAAACTCGAGTGCCTGTGTAAGCTACTGACGACGATCGGCGAGCAGGTGGAGAGTGAAGTTAAGGAGCAGCTGGAGAGCGTGTTCAAGAAGATGCAAGATATCGTGGACAAGAAGTCCAATAAGATCAGCAGCCGAGTGCGCTTCATGCTGAAGGATGTGATTGAGCTGCGCGCTCGCAAGTGGGTCGTGAAGAGCGTAGTGGTCGACTCGCAGCCGAAGATGATGGATCAAATTCAGAAGGAGGCAGAGCAGCAGCAGCGCCACATTGAGGTATGCCTATAGCTCTCATACTTTTATGATGTGTGTGTGACAAAAGTAACACGCCACATCTATCTATTCCGCGTTGGCCACTGCTACCGTGATATTAGAATTCTACTAGAGTTCGACCTGTAGACTAAATTGGAGCACCTTGGATAAATATGTCTACCACATACCAAACCCTTCAAACTAGAAGACAGCAGCGTTTAACACTGCCGTTATTGTGCAGAAATAGAATTGAAAGTGCTGCCTTTGAAGTTGAACTACAAAGAGTTCTATCACCATGTCAACACATATCTACAAATGATCCATCAAATGCTATATGGTTATGGTTTGGTAACAGAAACATAAGTAAACTAACAGTGATAAGGTGTTGTATGATTGTACAATGGTAAGTTATGTGAACCTCAGTAGGCGGTATTATAAAGCTAGTATTATTATGCAGTTGATGAACGCATGCCCGATGGGCGGGTTCCGGCGCGACGAGGGCGGGCGCGGCAAGCGCGGCGACGGGCGGCGCGGCCAGCCTGGCGGCAACCTCTTCATGGACCCCACCAACAACTGGAAGGCGCAGCGCACCAGCTACACTGTCGACACCACTAAACTCAAGGCGGTCACGCAGAAGGTACCCCACGTTTACTATGTACTAAAAAAACGATCTGACTGTTAACTAATCTAATGTTGCTGAACTGGATGTTGTCTCAGTGAAAATGATAACCTTCTGTGTCTTATCATTACGTCGTAACATATACTATCTATGAAATATCAACAATATTGACATTACAAGTAGATTATTTTTACATATTTGTAGATAATATTATACCTCTGCCTCGGGTGAATAACTAAAATGTTTGACTAGGAAATGCTATTCTTAGGGGTCTTATGTACCTAAACTGCATCATATTGATATTTTCTCCTCTTTATTTTCATGAGGATGGGTGCGTGAATAAATCTATTTGATAGCTTGAAAATTTTGTATACTTGTTTATTTGTACATGATATAATTATGTGAGAGATGTCAACATGATGTAAGGATTGAGTTATAAATATATTGTATAAGATAACTGTGGTTAACCATGTGTGTACTTACTATTTTAAAAATGTAATCTTTATAATAAATTACCTAAAGAAATAAAATAATCAAAAGTAACATTCACTTTTAAACATCACTTTAAACTATTCACTATAAATGTGCCTCACTAAGTATAATATGAATATGAGATAGTCTAGGCGCTCTTAATCTACATAAGCTCATAACGTATTTAGAAGACTGCATATTGAAACAACGATAATATCCCATTTCTATCCTCAAACATTAATAACGTTTGTTTCTTTTGTGCAGTCTCTATTTTTTAATATACACATGTATATATATTTGTAATCTTACGACATTCTCATGTAGGTGAATATATCATGTATATTCTTATGGGAATAAAGATATGCCAATCCTTAACTTTGTATATACTTAATATGTCAACTGCATCTTCAAACAAAGAAGATTACCTATGTATCTTTGTTTATTTCTTTATCAGAACCTCAACAACATTAAGTTGGCGCCACAGAACTCTGGGTGGAACCACGGCTCGGGCACCAAGAATACAGCGCAAGCTGCCAGCAATTCTATGATCAGCATCAGCAAAAATATGTACAGCGTACTCGAGAACGTGCAGGCGGATCCCACGTCACTCAGAGGTGAGCGCCAAACACGTGACACGGCGTCGCATCATGGCACATTGCGACGTCATGAGAGCTTACGTTGCCGCGTCGTGGAATTGCTCGCATCTTTTCACAGCCTCGAAAATGCCGTAATGCAACACTGTATCTAGTTTATGTATATTTAAGTTGTTAATGCCTCTATTAAGAGGAACAAATATTATATTGATACATTACTAGCACGATCTGACTGCCGGCTAGTATGACTATACATAATAATCTAATTTAGAATCATAATATAGCAGATAATCAGTGGTCGATAGGTATCTAGTAATGGTAGATTTAGACGATATTTATGAATTTTTTGCCTATAAAGATCTAGACTTTTCTGTAAAATTTTCTAGCTTTATATAAAAGTTTAGTTAAAATCAGGTTAGTGGTTTGAATAATTTTCTCTTGCAGATAAACACAAGTTTTTAATGCTCGTGTTTTATAATGTGGGTTTGAAAAATGCAGTTTTTATAATATAATTAGCACATTTGAATTTTATTTATTTGTATAGATTAGATATGATATAGGAGTAGGTCATATGATGTAATGTTAAAGCCAATAGGTTAGTTGTGGCACATACTTAAAATGTTAACGTTTTTTTTTCAGCAAGCAAAGATTTGGCTCCCAGCTATCAGCATTCTAAGTCTATTGAGAGATCGACATTTAATTCACGTGGAGACTTCAGTAAGTACTTTTTCATGTATTCATTATCTTGTAATTATCCACAATTTTTTATTTTACAAATATACATTTTTTTTATTGACATGTCTACTTACAAATTTGTCTGACAGAAAAAAAATACTTTAAGACAATTGTAAAACTTGTTATTATGCTTTGGAGTCCTTACAAAAATTTTAAAATGTTTTTTTTTTATGTATAGTATACTGAAACCACAGATAGTATACTGAATTTTAATAATGAGTAAAGGAAATATAACTTGTAACATGTAAGTTAGAGTTGGTTGGAGTTTTCCGAAGTGTTAGTGTGGTATGTGTGTGTAGATAGCGGCAGCGGTGGCAGCAGCCGGTCCGGGTCGGCGAGCGTGGCGCGCTCGAGCTCGGGCTCGCGCGCCGCCGCCGCCGCGCCCGCTGAGCCCGCGCAGCCCGTGCAGCCCGTTGCGCAGGAGCCCCTGCCCGATGCCAAGAAGAAGTCCGCTAAGGCCACCATCGACCTCTTCCTCATCGTAAACGACCTCGACGAGATCGTCAGAGAAATAAAGCACCTCTTCCCGCCACAGTACCACACCGCGCTTGTCACAGAAATACTTAACGTCGTGCTAGAAAAGTGAGAATTACATGACTACACTATGCAGTTTTATTATTATTCAAACGCCACTAACAAATCGACATACACCGAATATAATTTTCACATTAAGAAATCGAATGAGTCTAAACCATTGCTTCTTTATTACTGAAAAAGCTTTCAACTAAAATCATCATGGCAATATCAATAACAACAATCTTTCTTCTTTTACTCTCTGAGTAGGATTAGAAGGCACTACAATCATGTATTTTTATATGTAAGCTATAAACTCCATGCTGCATTTTAATTTAAAAAAAACTAAAATGTATCAAATTAATCTACAAGACTGCAGTAATTCTAAGAGTGCCAAAGACTTGTATAGTATATATTTAACTTTATGTACATTAATTTGAATAAACTGAGTACTAATACGAACACAACAATTTGTTAGGGCGGCAAAGGAGGTACATAAGATTGCGAAGACTATGGTGCATCTTGTGTCGACCGGCGTCATCTCGGCGGATAACTACGCGGCCGGCATCGGCGAGCTGCTGGAAGTCGCGCCCGACCTCTATATTGACATCCCCATGTTGTACGACTATCTCGGCAAATTCATCGCGCCACATATCGAGAAGAAGGTACGATCCACTATATTATGACTAACATAAGAATATGTGACACTGAAACATTTTAATAGTTATGAACATGTGTAATTAATTATTTGTCTTCGTCTTTTTAATTTGTATTTTTTCTTTACAGCATATCACGTTTGCACAGACCTTAAAGCTCTGCAAACAAGTTATAGCCGAGAACCACGGTCATCTGATATTGAAGGCCATATTGAAAGATTTGAAAGAAAGTATGGGTCCCACATTCGTGAAGACGAAATGGGAGGAATCTGGCCTCGAGTTGAAGCAGTGGATGAATGAGGATCAAGTAAGTTATACTTACATCAGTAATAGCAAGCTTACACTATGGTTATTTAACTGTGTATAATGTTTTTAAATACTCCTGCCCACATTTATATGAAGATATGTAAAATTTGTCTTTGTAAAACTTCTGACACAAATATGTGATTAAAAATCTAATATCCGATTGATACCATTTAACATGCAATCAACGAAAAATTTCCCAGTAAAATAGGTACATTCTGCAACCCTATCACAAAAAATGCGGGTGGTATCATTGATCTATTTTGGCGTATGTAATATTAGTGATTAGTCAATGTTCCTGTAAGTAGCAAGCGAATTTTAATCATGTGTCGATCGTCAGGTGGACAAATGGATGGAAGAGAACAAAATGCAATTCCTGGCGGGTGCGCCGCCGAGCGACGAGGCCAAGCGCATCCTCACGCCCGCCGAGACGCAGAGCAAACTGCAGCAACTCATGAACGCGGATGAGAGCTGCGACTGCATCCGCGGCTGGGTCCAGGTAACATATACACACACATCTAGCAGTCTTAATAACTGTTCTTATATATTCGAATTTGGGTTATCTGAATATTTTGTACATTTACACTGCCCACAAAAATGATAAGTAGCTGGCGTATGCAATGAGATTATAAGCTTTGTTGAAGTATATATAATAATATTGTAATGAAGGGAGGTCAGTATGCGTGGTTGGGTGCATTGTGCGGACAAATGTATGATAAAATTTGTAGTGTTTGTTAAATGGTTTTGTTGTACATTTGAGTAAAAAGCAAATGACTCTGTTATGTTCTTTACCTTCTCACCTGTAAATGTATAGCAAAAATAAACTTCCTAAATCCATAAACAAAATCTAGATCAAGTTTATTTTTTTCCATTTCAAGGTTGAATTTGTTATTCATGCCATCCGAGAGACAAACAATGAATAAATACATACGATTTTAAAATGATACTGCTATATTTATGAATATCTGTTAAATATTGTAAATTGGAAGCTTATTATTTTCAGTACAGTAGAGTAAATTATGGAATTTTACTAAGATTAATTAAAATTTAATCTTTGTATTAAGATCTATGCATATATTTTTTAATGTAGATTTCCGTGCTCGACATATTACAATTTATACTGTAATTCATCCAGCCCTGTAAGGTTTTGTAAACCTCAAATTTGTCGAATCTTTTGTAATGTCATAAAAGGAAACATACCAGAACTGATACAGACTTTACATAAACAAGACAGGCAATACAGTACACATTGCTTATATAATGGGGCGATACACTAATCTACTAGAGTGTAGAATTATAGTTGTAAAACGTAGTGCATATATTGCACGGTGGATGAGGTGTGAAGGTGAGGCGGTGTTCGCAGGACAACCTGGGCGTGTCGTCGCGCGAGGACTGGTTCATGCGCGCGCTGATCCAGGCGATCTGCGAGCACGCGCTGTTCGCCGTGGAGCACCGCGCCCCGCGCGACACGCCGCACTTCAGCCAGGAGCGCATGAACAAGTACTCCTGCCTCATCAACGACTTCGGCGAGATCCGCGAGTTGCGCGAGGCCAGCTGTCTCTTCGGCATCCAGCAACTTATCCACAGACTCGAGCACCCCCAAGGTTACACTCCCCACGCTAATAGTGCTACTACTGACCACGACTAAATCCATTTCTCATTGTCATCTCATTGTCATCCATGGGTCTCATTATTGCTAACTCTTGTTAATGCTTGTGTTAACCGAACTTATGTAACATCGTTCAGTTTCATTCCGAATATAAGTTATGTTGTTAAAATGGTTGAAGGTTGTCTGTTAACTGTAATTATGTATAAGATACGGAAAGTTATATTAATGTTTTTTATCATCTGTCAATAAATAATTACAGTCAGAGCTTCCATGGCACAAACTTGTATCTCATTATTGAATACCTAAAATAAAAATGCGAAAATGACAGATAAGCCTATTGTAAATCGTTGTAATAATTATTCCATTGTTAATTGCCATTGTCTATGAATTATTTTAGACAAAATTATTTGTGGATTATCCTTGAACTCAACAAATCTGTCACAATGTAATTGGGCGAACCGACACTCAGTTGTGTATCCTGCACAATTCTTAATAATTATATTGGCATACAGAAGAAGTTGTAACGAGTGGTATAATAGCAGTTAACAAATGTTCTAATTTATTATCGCATTTTGTAGTTTTGGGTGTTTTGTAAGAGGTATCAGCATGTGCCAGTGAGAGCTCGAGCTAGTGACGAGATTGTATATCGACATTTAACTTTACAGATGCCCAGTCAAATCACTTTCTGAACACACTCCACTACCACACTCATTTCCACCCTGCTGCTGCGTCCTCCAACTTAATGATCTTAATACCCGTTGAGCATGTTCATGGACTCGCTATTCTCTATCACATTCATACGAATGTGTAATTGATTATAATCAATTTTTTCAATAAATACTTATTCTATTTTCATATGAACATTGTATTTAATTACATCCTGTTTATTTATTATTTTGCATGACTTTACTTTAAACCTGAAAACTTCCATAATCTGGTGTTGGGTCCTCTGTCGTATACTTATGAAGTTTCTTAAAAACAAAGAAACTAAAACACGTATTACATTGGCTAAGGTACAAAAATGTAACACATTAACTGCACGAATATACATTTATTGGTAAGTAACGGAATATGATCAACCTGAAAGAAAGAAACAAATAACGGATATTACTAATCTGTGGGTACTAACTAATCACTGTAACTTCATTTCACTTATTGGGATAGCTGTGATGCATGTGTACTTATATATATGTACAAAAAGGTTGAACAAATACAATTATAGCCGCGGTTTGCGAATACTACTCTATAGAATCGTTGTAAGTTTTACTAACACAGTTGACGGTCGTGCACGCTATGAATGATTCTACTATCTATATATCTATACATGTAATAAATACTGACAATGTGAGATCTTGACTGTCACATAACTATTTGTGTTAAGAGTGCCATACGCCATACATAACCATAGAACCATATTACATCATTTTTAACCAATGTTAGCAAAGGGCTCCTCCATTTGGCGGGATACTAAATGCGATAAGTGATTAACTAATAGGCAGTGCGCGGGCGACATTCGACGGACTTTAGTATCGTTCCAGGAAGCAAGGGTTAATGGGAAACATTTTTTAGCTATCAATCACACTTCAGCTTATTTTCCACTGTTTTGGTTTCCTTTCGTCTTGATATAAAAAAATCATCTATCATTCCTATATCGTGTATTGTTAATTTTAGTTTGATTTCTCTTTGCAGGCTTAACATTAGAAATATTCCAATATTTACATGAGCAATACATAATTTCCGTGGAAGGATTCACCGCGTGGGAGGTATCAGAAAAAGAACCGGAGGGCAAAGGTGAGTTGACTCGTTTCATTATTGGACCGAATGTTGAAGGAGAACATACATGCAATAGAAACCTGACAAAGCAGTCTTACATTAAAATAAATAAAAGAGATTCTTTATTACTTGTAATATTAATAATCTGTACATTTATATAAACAATTATTTCTGAAGTACTAAAATTTTCTGCCTCGGTCATTAATATAAAAGCTAAAAGCAAATTATGATGGCCCTAAAACTCAGGTCCCTATATTATATCTGCAATGCTTTGAATGTTTTAGTTCAGTCGCATATGTTACTTTGAAATATTTGCTACGTTTTGTTCGTATTTTAGTATTCTGTATTTTATTGCTTTTAACTGCTTACGATCTTCTTTACGTGACAGACAATTTAATCGCGACTATTCGTTTTTAAAATGATATAATACGGACAGACGGTAGTTGCATGGTGTGAGTGAGGTCTTAGATGAAGTAAGCAATTAAACTCCTAATATATAATAAAATTTTACACATGCGTAAATATAAATTGTCTGCTCAGCGTAAGGACTGATCGGCTCTGATATCTGAAGACGGCCGTCCTAAACGAGAGCAATTGCGATTAGCTATTTGCGAGATCGGACGGCAGAAAGCGTGGGCATCAGGAGTGTATTTGTTTACTTTGTCTACGGAGTGTGTCGTGCGAGCGTGCGCTGACGCGTGTCGTGTTATTGCAGCGGTGATGCTGAAGGCGCTGACGTCATTCTTCACGAACATCAAGGAGGCGGACAACGAGGACTCTTGTAGCGAGGACTGACGCGGGCGGCG
>DWRA01000917.1:0-20016 GCA_018250295.1 Spathilepia clonius | reverse complement strand
GGTTAATTAGTATATTATTGTGTTAAGTGTGTTATACTTGAGATTGCATGTTATAAGTGTTTACATAATTATATCCAGTTAAATACCGTCAACGGAGTTTTCTTTATACAGTGCTACGTTTTAAGATGTGTTAATTTTAATACTACACTGAGTGTAATATGTAGTTTTAAAAACCACGAAAATAGAGTTATTTTTATAAATGGAAGAGTTATTAATTTGACACCCATAACCCCCATAAACTCGTGCTATGGGTACTGGTATACTACAAATGGAAACCAAGTAACAAAAATTCGCTTCAAAAACTAGAATGTTAGTTTACACGTGTTACAATAACACGCGAACGTTTCAACTTTTGAAATTGGAACAAAAACAACTGTTTGCGGTTACCCTCAAATTCGCGCCAAACTGCAAAGCCCGTTATTTTTGTGGAGAGGAAAATATTATGTTAAACCTAGGCTGTTAAATTAAACGTAGGTTAGTAAATGTGGGGTATTATACATACGAGGCATTCTAACTTAGTCGTCAGGGGTAGCAACGCATCTGCCGTTGACTTCAGGTACGATTCATATCTGCAGTGGCTTATAAATGATGGACAGTTGCCACTTACCATCAGGTGGACTGCATACTCGTTTGCTACTCCATCGTAAAAAGGCTAGTTTTCACTAAACAGCCTTTTTAATGAAAGAGTAAAAATGAGTCACTAAGCCACCGCTGTCTCTTGAACTGTAGGTAATAGACAGTCCCTTGAAAATTGTACAGGGTATATATTACGACATAATAACAAATAGTCTAAATAAAAACATTTTATAAATAAAGGAAAGCCACCATAGACGAAGCCGTTCTATTAATTTATAGTTGATGGTCGTTTAAAAGTTTTATAGCTGACGGAGTCTTTTTAAAATTGTACCACAGACTTGATAGTTGACATTTTATATTCCCACCCTATATAACCATTCCCCACTAATTATACCCGTCCCAAATTATCTGAAATAACGCCCAATAATTTGTCCATTAGCGAGCACATAAATACGTCAACTTAAGTGCAATTCAAAAGATCAGAATTCAGATCGCACCTGACGCCGCCGCCATATTTAATCCGAATATGACAGCTGTCATTTTTCCCGCCCACTCCACGCCCTTTCGGCGCGCATTATTTTTCATAATGCCAAGCCCGATCACATGTCAAACCCTAAAGCCGTAATATGAAAACTGGGAATATTCCATGAATTATTTACACAAATGTATCTCAGTTTGGTTTTGATTTCGTAGGTGAGTATTTAATTTTGAGAACTTTTGACTTTCGATTGTAATGGTTTTATGATAATGTAAATGTGTTATTAATTTTATGGCCGTTCGTTTGATTAATACTTTAGTGTTAATCGATGGCCAAATTACAACAAAACATATCCGGTAACGAAATAACATAAATCATATTGTGTATATTTTCTGTAATATTCGGTTTAATTTTGTTATTTATGGTACGCTAAAGAAAATTAAAAAACATCGTACATATCCATAATTTTTAACTTAAATATGGCCGCTGGATTAGCTGGATTTTTTTTGTTTTAAAATATCAGACTTTGTAGTCATACCAGGTTCCATAGAAATATGTTAGATGCCCTTACTAATCCACACTTGGTTTGCGTAGTGGACTATAGCCTAAACCTTTTTCCATTATAGAAAATCCTATAACAGTGGGACATTAAAGCGTTACACACAATGATAATAACATATAAATATCACAATCTTCTTCCAAAAGGTCTTCAGCTGTCATAATATTCACTTAAGTCGTTTATTCACCCGAATCCCGGAATATACTCCATGAAATTCTCATGACCATTGTTGTTTGAACTGTATCTGTATGTATTGTGGACGTCGTTAGTGGCTACGCTAAACTGTTTGTTCATTAGTGTGATATTGTGTGGGCTTTGTATTGAGATGTGTGTTGTTATATCTACGCAAATAAATAAAATTGGTGTGTCTGTTTCTATATTAAAATAACCGCCTTTTACTAAATGCATATGCGTACATGGTACATATACCAAAATATCACTTTTTCCAATTATTGTCTGCTTGTCTATCACTCCGTCTGCCTGTCTGTCTGTTTGTTCTGGCTAATCTCTGGAACGGCTAGACCGATTTTGACGAGCCATTCACTGGCAGATAGATGATGTAATAAGGAGTAACTAAAGCTACTTTTAAGAAAACGTATTAGGGTTCCGCGGTAAACAGATAAAACGCATGAAGTCTACCGCGCGCGCCTCATAATAATAAAACTGTTGAAGGTATTGTATACGTTCAACAGTTGGATGTATGTCCGTCATGTTCCACTTTTTAACGCGGGTGAAGCCACGGGATGCAATTAGTCTAATACTATGAAGCTGACGAAATTGTATGTTCTAACCCGCTAATATCGGGAAATGTCAGTTGGTATTCAATATATCAATTATTGAGGAAGGTTTTTGGCTATAATTCATAAAAATCAAGGATCAGGAATTGCAGAAACAGCTTGACCTCTTTGTAGTATGACCCGTCATTTACGCGGGAGGTCAATAAAAATGGTTGTGCGGGTCATAAACGCGTTTAACCGCATACCTTGCTACATTCATATTTTTAAACTACTAGCCTTACTCAGCCAAGCATCGCTGTAGTCAATTCCAACTTTAAATATCAGGAAAGTAAACAAGACTTCTGACCAGAAGGAATTATGTTTTTTAAATGTATTTAGAAATCATATATAAAATGTTGTATAAATATTTCAAGTTACTCGCCTACTTTTCGAGTTTTGCAGATACAAACATAGCTGAAGCTTTATATATAAGGGTTAATGAATAGTTTACATTTATAAAGAACTGCATACTTGTTTGTCTTTTTACTCTGACAATACTGAAAAAATCTCTGATATTGGCAGGCGCGCGTTTACTAAAACAAAATTGAAGTCAATAACGCCTTCATGAAAAATAAAAAAAATATTTAAGTAACAAAGAAAAATGCAGTTCACTTGATGTTAAGTGGCTACTACCGCCCATGAACGTTTGTTATCAACCCTATCTGAAGTCGACTACAGATGCGTTGCTTCACCTGAGGACTAAGTTGAAACGCTTCAGATAAGTATGTCTCTCATACCCCCTACCCATTCAAACTAGAGTACAGCAGCCCTTAACACAGTTGTTATTAGGCAGAAATAGGCGGCCGTGCCCTCGGAGTTGAACCACAAATGTTCTACCATCTTCACAAAGATTCTACCACTTTCCACAAAGGCTCAATTATATTAAGTTTACTATTTTTAACAGACTTAAAAAAGACGAGGTTCCCAATTCGTATGTACGTCTTTTTTGCGGTTAATTAAAATAAATATGAACCATAGGTTTAATAAGGTAATTTTGTTCGTAGGCGAGTGGCGTGGCGAGAGAAGGATGCTGGACATCACACGGGATAAGCCGGTCAAAGTGTGTGTGCGCGTCGTCGTGCCAGTGCGCGATCACCCTAAAGTAAGTATATGAATACTTAGTTAATTCGAATTGTGCGCGAGCACCCTAAGCACTAACGTTTATGTCAAAATACACTAAGTCAAGCGTAAAAAAATTAAAATAAAGGTTTTAATAACAAGCTTTTTCGTATTCATTTTGTAATACCGTTTGTTCTGCACTAAAACTTTTTAATGTTAACAAGACAAAATGTGGTCAGAATCTATTTGTGCAACAGGGTTCGTGACCACTAAATACAATATTTTATAAGCTGTAGTACGATTACATTTTCCTTTCCACTCTGTAGTCAAAGTTGAAAAAATAAAGATTTATAAATAGATAACGATTGTACTAAATGTTGCACACGACATCGGCTCTGTTCTAGCAGAGCGTGGCGATGCAAATAAATGCAATTTCCAGTGCTTCGTATTTTCCGATTTAGATAAATAAATAAATGAAACGAGACAAAATATATTATAAAAATAAACTCGTAAGGCACTTCTATATTCAAATTGAAATGAGTTAGTTATTAATCGATCTTATAGTAAGTAAATAATTTAACAATTAGCCGCCTGTAGTTTCAATTTGACTGGAGCGGATTATTTTCCGACGCAATCTAAGACTGTCGCGAAGTTGGCTTTCCTAATATCGACATTTAGCTATTAATTGTGGGATAAATTGAAATTGAGTATCTTTTGTACTGTTTTCATGAAAAGAGGGCTAAGGCACCCGATTTTGTATGTATTTACCGCTATCTTGAGCAGGAGTGTGGCTTTTTCGGTAGTTATTTTTTTATAATTAAATAAGCGCATAGATTTATTTGAGATATACTGACTAGTATGAAGACGTGTTGGCACATATAATGAGGTAATTCTGTGATGTAAATATATAAACAAATAAATATGAAACAAAAAGGAAACCATTAAAAGTTTGATTGACTGGCAAAGTAGCTGGGGGATCGACATAGGGTACCTTTCAGTCTTAAAAGCTAAGAATATTGTTAAAAGTATTTTTGGAGGGACTTCGAAAATTTACGTCATACACATAGATCTATTTCTGACAGCGTAAAGATTGTCTGAAAAAATACTAAGATACCTATTTATACAGCACGTTTTCAGATATTTCTTTTTTACGAAAATAACTTTTTGATAATTCCAATTCAATGTTGACAGATGAAATCTACATGTTGTGGTCACGATAAATATTAATACGCGACCATTGGATAATTCTGTTTAAAAAATATAGTTTATGTCATCACCATATACAATAGTTTCTATTTTGGTTTCGTTTATTTATTTAGTTAACTATTCGTGCACAAATATATATTTATCATTGATTTTGGTTTAGAGCTTTTAAAATATTCAAGTATAGGTAATATCGCGTAGTAAAGTTTATAGTGTCCACTGTGATATTAAATACACCTAATTATCAATACGATATTCCGTTAATTTTTCTAATACAAAATAAATGACACATATTTTAGGAGATTGAAAGCGGCAAGTAATGCACTAAACATTTACAAACGGGGTTTTAATTAAAGCCTCATCTTAACCTAAAACAATTTTCTATATTTGGCTAACATATCCACCGCTATTATTATTTTATAAAGTTCTCTAAACACTGCTTACTTACGAATATAACTTAGACACATAAGTATAAGTAATATAGTATGGCAAAAGTTGGCATTTCGAATCCGAAATAAGTTGAGAATAAACAGTTTACCGTTAAAAAATTGTCTACGTTGTTAAGATAGAACACAACCAAATAATCACACAGTTAGTGACGTACAAATACATAGCATTTAGGTATAGATTACATCTTATAAATATTCACATACGACTACGGCAATACGAAGACACCAAGTTCATTGAATGCCTTTGTCTCTCTGGCAAAGTCCACTCAGGTACTCATGGAAGGAAAACGAATGTGTAGTATATCTCCAGTAAGTATACATTAAGAATAATTACCCATATACAAGTCAGCATTCGGCTAAATAGGATAGAATTAATATTTTCCTTGGTTTCGGTTACAAACCAATATAATACTGGCGTCACACGCTTTTCCTTCACGTTTTCAATAACCTAAACAACGTTATTTTTTACAAGTAAACAAATTTAAAGGTATTTAAATTATTAACATGTCTTTTACGAGGAATACTGCCCCAAAATTAAAAGCTACTCGTTAGAAAATATTGGCGCTTCGGAAGACAAGAAGCGAGTCGAATAAAAACCCGTACACACGCAGCTACACTATGTATGTATAAAATCAGTGATTTGTATAGCGATATTCACTGAGCTGCTGCAAAATATCGTGGTAACTAGACGTGCTTCAGGCTTTTTCCAACTACATTTTATAATATTACGTAAGTAGCGTGTCGTCTACCTGATGAAAAGTAGCTATTCTCATTCCTGGACATCCTACAAAGTCGTACTTGAAGTCGCCCACAGATTCGTTGCTACCCCTGAGGATCAGTTGGAACACCTCTCTTATTACACCTTTTAAACCTGAACAAAACAGCGCTTAACACTGTTATAAGTTTGATATAGGAGTGGAGTTGACGCCTTTGAAGTCGAACCACAAAGTGTTCTGCCATTATCAGAAATCAGGGGATATATTTTTCAGGATCTCCACGAGGTTTACATTATAATACAATATATTTTGCGACATACATAATAGCTGTGTGTGAACAGGTATAAAAAACGAGAAACATCACAACCACATAGTGTCACTAGAGGTTATCCTTTGGCACAAACAATTCTGAATACAGGCAAGTCTTACACACATGTAATAAAAACTTGAGCAACTATTTTATTGCCAGATTTGTACATTTCATTAAAATTATAGACAGATTACTTTTAAACGATACATCGTACATTTATCACAACACCAAGGTACATACAATTAGTTTACATTTCATAGAAGGTAACGCAAAGTGCTCGAAATATATAGGATGCTATATTCCGAGTATGAAATAAAATGAGACATTCATTAGAACGATCAACAAGGAACTACAATTAAATTACCAACATAAAATAGAATTTGAGCATTTCAATAGTAATTGTGTAAAAAAATATCATTCATTCAATTTATTACTCTGTCTGCTTCTGTGAATAATTTGAGATCAAGAAGAATGAGGTCTACGAATAGTATTTTGTATCTTACCGACTCAAAGCTGGCTTGTTAAGGACGCTAATATTCAGTCGTAATAAAATAAGTTGAGAGTTAAATTGTTCGTACATTATTTTTTACGCTAATTTAAGGCCACGACGGATTCAGTGTAAAACTTTTAAATAATAGATATATTTATTTCATGCAATCGTTGTACGACGGTGAATTGGTAGTTGGTGGAGTTTCAAGCCGAGAGATTTTGCATGTTAAAGACCAAAATAATACCATCAATGCGCGGCGTGGGTTCATTAATCATTCAGTTTACGCAAAGATATTTATCATTGTGACGTTTCCACTTGAGCTCATAATATTCACAGAAGCGTCGCTTCCTCTGTCAATATTTATCTAAAATTGTGCATCGATATGTGACTAGTAGGTTCGGTACGGATGCTGAATTAAGTTATCTTAAATTATTAGGTATCTACTTTAAATAGAGTAACGTACGACACGACGTGCGCTCTGTAAATTTATCTAATACGACTAGAAATATAAAAACAAAAAGAGACTACTAAATAACAACAAAATAATGAGCAAACAAGCAAAATGTAATAGTGAGCTGGGCTCGCAATAAAATCAAACAATTCGATAGAAACGAGGTAGTGTAGTTACTACACGAGTTATGTTAAATTTATCACACATAGTTGTAATAGTTACATAGATTAATAGATTATTAGGTACGAATAGAGCTCGCCCATCGATCTCGACCGTAGCGCCAACAACAAACTACTGATTTATTTACAACATCACACTTGCAAAGTCACATTAAGAAGTCTGTCATATAAAAACTTTACGAAGATCATATCTAACTATCTACATAATGTATCATTCGTTATACAAAATATCTTTTTGCGCTCTCTTCAAGCTACGTAAGTACAAGAATTTTGACGCTCTCAATATTTAGACTGTATCGGGTTTATTCAATTTTACCCATAACCTATATTCACTAGCTACTTATAGATACTAAGTCGCTGTTTCTAAATCACTTTTCAACGAATCTACGTATACGTATATCTAATTGTAACATTAGTAAATGCTTTATGATTCAGCATTTTATTCGAGTCCGAGCTAGTCACTCTCGATAGAAGTGGCGGGGAGGGGGCGCGGGCGGCGGCGCCAGTGCGCGCGGGCGCGGCCTGGCCTTGAAATTATTTTATTAGTTTACAAGGAGCGCGCGGGCGGAATGAGTGAGCGAGAAGTCTGTTACAGTGCGGGCGGTTTGCTTTGGTATTCGGCAATCGCGGATCTGTCGTCAGATCGCTCGACCTTTTCATAAGGCTTTTCGAATTTTGGCCGTTTTGGCTCGGCGTCGAGTGGCCGGTGCGACTTCATGTGTGCGCTACGACTTTTTACTTTGTTAAATACTCTGAAACATAACAGGATACACTTTAAATAAGATGCAACAGAAAAAATAAACGAAGCAACAAAAAAATAAAAAAGACAGAAGAGAAACAACTTAAGCAGAATGAGCTAAAGCAAAGCGTGAAGCGTTAGTATTGTAGAACTCCATATAATTATGTATATACAACATCAATACACAAAATCTCTTTTAAACATCACACTTATAATTATGTGCAATAAAATAAATTGTACGTGTATACACTAATCATTTTTGTATGTAATGGACATATATCTCTTTATATTTTATTAAGAAAATACATTATACCCATATTTACAATGTTTGACATCCTATTTATCATAGTGTGGTCCCTGGGACATTGGTATGATTCCTCTCTATGTAACTAAAGCTAATTGAACACACAAAGGCAACTTGAAACTGTATAATTAGTATATTTTTATTTCAGGTATATTTGCGAATAAATTGTAGCAGAAGAAATTAATGGCAATTAAATTTGTTATTATTGCATAAAAATAAATTATCGCATTTGTATATTCAATTGCTACAATGAGGATATATACTTTTATTAACCAATTGCCACAGGAATCGTGCTATGTTGAATGTATTCTATGTCCTATTTAATAAGTGTTATTTTATAATGAAGTTACGAAAACATTAACTTGACATGCAATCAACATCGATAACACCGAACCCCACACGGATTCAGCAAATACACAATACAAGAACAACACTAAACCAATGTTATTTACTGAATCAGTGCATAATAACTTAATACATACATATATTTATTTTTCGTCGAGTTAGCTAGAACTAAGCTTCGTATAAACACTAAAATTATTCTCTAATAATGACGCAAGCGCAATTTAAGTGAAAATAAATTTATTATTTAATGGCACGAGTAAAATATTTAAAAGATTTAAAACAAAGGTTTCACATAAATTGCGTTTGCCGCTTTGCAATCGAGTGGCCGCTGTCGTAGTCGACATTCAAAAGCGTTGTGCTGCGTGTGGCGAGGCCGGAGTCGGCACTTACTTCCCGCAGATTTTGCACGGATACTCCTCCGCTTCGTATGAGGTCGGCGACGACGTGCAGGATGCAGTGCTGTGCGATACGATCTGGCCTACGGAACCCTGGATTAGGACAAGTCGAGTGTGTTAACATCCTAACATTCTAATCCTCAACGAGCCTGAAGACAAAATGAAGCCCACTGTTTAATGCAGTGCTTACTTGTGGGGTAACCTGTGTATCCGAGTTCCAACTTCGCAAATAAAGAGATTTGTAGTCTTTCGTTACTTTTTTCCAGAAGTAGTAAAACTGCACACACTGCTTGGAGTCTTTTGTTCTTATCTGCGAAAGATAAAATGTAGTCATTAATTAATGTAATTGTGGTTTCATTTTTTTTTATTTGGACAACTTGTAAAGAATACTTACGAGTTGAGAAATTCTGAAAAAATCCTTATCATAATGGCCAAGGCCAGCTAAAAAGGCCTCTACTTCATCTGGTGTCCAACGCGATTCATGTTGAGACTGCGCAGCCGGACGAGACATGAGCCGAAGAGTGGCGGCACGAATGTCGCCTCCACACTCGCCTAAAGTTTGTAGCGCGAATTCTCGAGTGTGGCCCCCCACAGGCATAGCCGCGCACATAGCTAGCTCCATAAACATGCGTACTAAAACATAATAAAATAGAATTGGAAATTAAAATTAAAGTTACGGGTTCTCCCAAGAGAAACTCCAGTACTCCAGCGGATATGACTGGTTTGGTTATTTACTTAATTTGGTTAAAGTAGCTCTAATAAAATGTTAATTCGAAGTTTAAATGCGCTTACAAAAAAAGCAAAGTTATTTGATTTTGTTTACGTTAAAGTTTTTAAATATAATTTATGTAATACATAATGCTACATACCTTCACTATCGTCTAACGCATCATTTATACCCGGGTCCCAGAGAAGCTGTTCTGGAGCTCTGTGTAGATCAATGCGGTCATTACACATTTCTGGTATATCTGCTTGGAAATCAACACCGATGTTTATTTGTGGTAATCGAGGCTCTTCCATTTGCACCGGCATATCACCTAAAACAGTGTTAACGAGTTGATGTCATTAATATTTCTTTTTGTGATATTTTTTGACGTGAATGGCATTCAATATTGTACGGTTAAGAAACTAACCGTGTGTAAGCTCAACGAGTAAGCCTGATCCTTCTCTATCCGGGGGCAAAATGGGTTGCGGTGTGTAGTGGCGAAGTGAGCGGCGCATGCGTGATCTACAAGGACCAGCAGGAGATGCACGACGTTTGCGCCGCTGTGGTGACGCTGGTACACTGTTCGGACTTAAAAATACTGCCGGCACCGTATCTCGACCTTCGACACATACCTGTAAAAACAATTAATTAAAACATGAACTATTTGTTTACAATATGTACTTATAAATATTAAAAATAAATCCTTATTTTGTATACCTGAAGCGATGATGTGTCATGCTGCCATTGATGTATCGGAACAGAAATTGAAGGTCCTCCTACACGATTGTACCGGCGAATTGGCCTCTGGTTTGTAAAGTCACGAGGACTGCTAGATAAAAGGGGATCTTCTGAATTAAGCATGATGCGACGCGGCGTTGGTGAGGGTTCTAATGAATATGCATCTAATGAACGGCATTCTTCAGGCAGTACTTCTTCCAGAGCTTCTTCAACCTAGAACCGACATTATTAATTAGACATGAGTTATAATGATACTTTATGTACTTATGTATTCATAACAGATTATTATTAGTGTTATTATTACCTCTTCTTGACTAGACATTGTAGCTGTAAAAAAGGCAGCTGAAAGTGGTGATGAAGCTCGCGGTACAGGATGGGCTGGTGAATGAGCATCGTGAGAAGCTGGCGGAGTTGGATAAGCTAAACCAGGTGATGGCTCAGGTTGTGTCGAATAACTTCCACCGGGCGAAGTTGCAGTGTAAGTTAAACCCGGAGAATCACCAGTGGTGTAAGAAAGACCTGGAGAATTTTCGGTATAACCAATTCCTGGAGATGGTACTGGTGAGCCTCCATGACAAGCCCCAAAATCGGCTAAAGATTCTGGTAAAGGAGAATTTAAAACTGCAGCTAGTCGTCGACTGGACGGGAAAGTGACGGGTGAGCGTTCACGAATAGATGCAGCAACAGTTGCATAGTCTTCTAAAGAAGCTAGTTCTTCCAAGTGATCTGGAGTCGATGTAAATTGAAACGTATCTTCATTAAGAGCTGGTGAAAAGTATCCATCGTCAGAATTGAACGACACGCCAAATACTTCAGATCGAAAAGGAAATTCTTGTTGTTGAGGTGATGATTCTCCTGGATCAGATGCTGATCTCTTTACACCCTGAAATAAATAAGATAATTTAAATAGATATACAATTTACGTAATTGATGATACGTGCAACCTATTTTAATAATTACCTTTGTGTTTCCTTTCTTTAGCAATTCTATCAAAGTAGAATCTCTTTGAGTTGTACCTATGTTGGTAGTGGTATTTGAGGCAACAGAAACTATAGGTGGGACCTTCGGTGACACAAACTGTGTCGTTGTGGAAGCAGGGGACGCTGGTGACGTAATTGGTGTTCGATTTGTTGATAACGGTGGCGGGGCTGGCGCAACAAACCCAGAACGAGTGGTTACTGTATCTATATTTGCACCTGAAACAAATATGTAAGTCAAATGTTGTAATATTATGTATATTTTAATAGATGTTGGTATTTTTATTACCTTTACAAGATACGGTGAGCGTGGAGGATGCAACAGATGTGGAAGCAGAAGATGCAGTTGCACCTCTCCGGCTGATGATTTTTTCTTCAATAAGTGCTCGTACTGACACTGATGCTGTTTGAAGAGGTGGACCAGTAGATTCTTTCTTGTCTAATTTCTTATTATCCGAGTCCTGTATAAAGGAAGACGACAAATTGGTAACGAAAAACTTGGTAACGAAATTTGCTATATTCTGTAACATAATATTTATTTTGCTAAAATAATAAAGTCAATAAAAGTTAAATTACAATTATTTATTTACAAACCTTTTTGAAATAACCACCATGTAATCGCATATGGCCATTGAGAGCAGGTATATTTTTGAACTTCCGATGACAAAGGTTGCATTCTACCGGCTTTAAATCGCTGATACGCGTGCCGGTGCTCGCCGCGCTTGTCGATCCGCTCGCAATGCCGCCACCCCCGCACTTTGGACTTCCCTGCTGCGGCTGTGAAATTTACGACAACTTTACAAAAGTTCAAAAGACTTGGAAACCGTATTACGTACTTTATAATTTCAAGGTAAGTATAAACTTTCGATCTTCAGTAACTCCTTAATATTCCAAGTTAATTAATGGATTTTGATGGTCTAGCGAGATCTCTGACGGTTTAAAAGATCTTGCAATTATAGGCGAATCCCACACTCTAAACTGATCATAATTCATCACTGGAAGGCAAAAAGACTAACACGTCAAAAGACCTTATGGCGTATTAGTCAATGCTTTTACAGTGATATATAGTTAGATGTTCGCTAACCAGTGTAGCATAAAAAATATCCTTTGAAAGTGTAGTTTTTGTACGTTTTTGCGAGATACGGCTCACTGCAGTTATTCATTCACGTAGAATTTTAATTAGTTGGGGACGTCCCTCGCTGTGGTCCGGCAGTGCCGTAAACATTTCGTATACGGAGAAATAGTAATTTAAATACACTTTTTTATTTCGTAGTATGTATGTAAATTCTGTATTTTTTATATATAGCAGTTGCGCAATTACTTAATCCACCAATATAGGTATTATAGCAGATGAATTCTGAAGATAAACTAGAAGCGATCCAACTATTTCTAATCGTCTTCAAAAAAGGAGGAGGTTCTCAATTCAACTGTACATATTTTTTATGATATGTTTATATGTGTAGTATGATATATACGTATTTTTATTTTTATGTGCCATATTTCGTTCTATTCCGCTTCTCACTCACACAATCACTTTGCCCCCGTGATAACAAATTTGCTGTTACCTAAAGAAACAATGTGGCAAAAAAAAATACCTACAGATAACGTTTTCACGTCAAAAATATGAGCTCTATTATTATAACCTTTAAAACTTTCGTCTCGCGATAAATTCACAAAATATAATACTTATTATTCCTAGACATGGAACAATTATAATTCAGGACAGAGAGGAATGAATAAAGGAATTACAGAGTTGCTAACAAAAACTTTGGTGAGCCACATCTTTTGTCGTAGTCTTAACAAACAATAACATTTGAATGGTGCCCCCGGCGCAGTTTAAGAAGGTGAATGATACACTTGCTCCACCGCGAGTGGTACCTAGTTATGCGAGTCGAAATATATTTGCTAGGTTTGCGTCGTGCTCAAAATTATACTATACTCATTGTAGAAAATGTGATATTCACAAATTTTCGCCTGATGGTCGAAATTAAAATATAATCATCATAGATCCAAAGACCATCATTAACCAAAGAAAAAATGTTTAACAAACAAAAGAGAAAAAAGGCACTGAAAATTTTGTGATAAAGTTCGCCCAGTAGTCAAGATTCGATCTTTAATTACATTTTTCAATTTTTAAAGTTCGTCAATAGTCAATTGTCACTGTCTTATGTAGGTGGAACTGTCTGTGGTTCGATTGCAGAGGACCCATCGCCACGTCTTTTTCACCTTTTCCTAGGTAATAACTGCATGCCGTGTTCTAGTCTAAATGGTATAGTATAGTATGGGAGACATACTAATCCGAAGCGTTCTAACTTAGGCAGGCAATAGCCTGCCTAAGTTAGAACGCTTCGGACACCAGATAAGATTAATAAATCTTATCTGGTGTTGATATAGAATATTCTAATACAGATTATTTCATATTCTTTACACGAATGAACTAAGCAACTATCTCATGGTTTCATAATGGTAAAATATCGTTTAATCTTTTCCATTAAAAACCTTTTGTTTCTGTCATACTCGTTTCTCGTTAGTGGTGAAACATCCACCTCTTCTTCCTAATACGGGGAGTTTAGAGACTTTCACTTCTAAACTGGCAGAAGTTTGCAGAAGTGTTACTTCAGCATAATATATGAGATTTAAGTGCAAAGTGGTAAAGCTTTTATATTTAATAAAAACTTTGCAGAGTGCGGTTGAAACATTTTATATAGTAAATGGAATTCATAAATCTGTGGTTTATGGAATTAGCAAAATAAATTACTGTATCAGAAATAAATGTTGTATATCTTATCTAGTCTAGCTACACTGAAGAAGGCTATAATGTAAGCTACAAAATAAATTATAATCATAATCTTCTTTTTTAAAAAGGCTAAGGCAAAAAAAAATCTCTTTTGAATCGCAATATTTTTTTTTGTTTGATAGTCATTGATGAACTCTATTGTTATCAATAAAGGAAAAAAAAATTGAATAATTTATAATTTCGATCGAATTTTGATTGAACTTCGAATACTGCGCGCGGGCGAACTGCTGATACATATTTTTAGGCATAACGCCACGACAAAATTAGTTCAGTACCTCTTTTTTTTGTCTATCCACCGATATTGTTTTTATTTAGTAGGTAGGCTTGTCTATTGACTATTAATATTAAACAGGTTACAGAATTCTGGTAATGCTTGATTGCGGCAGAGTCACTAGTTACTGACTGACCAGCTGACCACATATCATTCAGATGCAAGCGACGTTTCTACAAATACATAAACAGATAAAAAGGACTAATTCGCTCATCTTAAAACTGGGCCAAAAGTAATTTGTTTGATTCGGAGTTTTCTTCGGCAACCTCTGGGAGCCATTACGGCAGCTCGTTAGGGTAACGGCAGGAGCTGCAGATGTGCGCGGGTGAACAGCGTTTTTGCCATACATCATTCTGCACCGCCGTTAACCTAATTTTCTACTGCTTTTAAAATTCAATGATTAAACTTGGCCAAAAGAGGAAGAAGTTGAAACATTTTTTTAATTTATTCGAATTCATCTAAATTCCTGTTTCATTTTGTTATGTAACGGGTACATGATTTTTTAGTTGCCGATATTTCGACCTGCATGTTGCATGGATCGTGATCACGGCGATAATATTAGTCTAAAATCATAAATATCTACTATTTAGTTTATATTACTTCTTGGTAAGAAAATCACGTAAAATCAGTTGCTTTCGTCATTCTTGTAAAAAGTAAAAAAAGTTTGTTTTAGTTTGTTAATGTTTACAGTAAAATAACTATAGTTTTGTTGCCCTCAAATTCTTAAACAAAATAAAGCTCTAATTAGCAGAGTTAGAAAAATTGGTCTTTGTTTCTCCGTTGTTTTTATTTACTTCAAACATTTTCACCCGAGCGCGATGTTATTAATAACCTACATTATTTCTAGTTAATTGTTACGTTTATTTTATGTTATTTCCTGAAAACATAATTACCTAATGATACATTTCAGAAATTTAAGTAACATAACACGATTTAGGTTTTAATAGAAGCAGGAAAGTACGAAGAAATGTACCATAATTATCTTTAACATAATTAGCATTTTTTTAAATTACGTTTAAAGCCCAGTATTCGCAATGTATTATGTATGAACCGATTGGGTTGAAATTTTATATGGGTATTTTAATGGTTTCTTGGATGATTTAAAAAAACAATTGGGCCCGGTAGGTGGCGCTGCTCTTGGTACCTCAAGTATTAAACGGCTTGGCTTGGCTTTAGGACCTATATTTTTTTAGCGCGGGTGAAACCGTGGGGCGCTACTAGTTATTAATAACTTGCGTTATTTCTAGTTCATTGTTGTCTTCTAAATATGATTAATTTCACAATAGAATTCTTTAACGTTACATTTTAGAAATGTTATCTAAGTCACATAACACGATTTAAGTTTTAATGAGAATAGTACTATAATTTTCACCTAAGTTACTGTCATTAATGACTTATGATTGTTACTTTCGTTCATCATTAGTCGTTCATTTAATCTAAATGTAATTATACGTTACGTTTTAGAAATGTTATAAAAGTCACATTATACAATTTTATTTTTATTAGACATAAAATAGATTTGAAGAATGTTAATTAGCAGTTTTGGACCACATTTAAGACAATAGTATTCGCATAAAATATATAAATATTTGTACTTAACAACTATGTAATACTGTTCTTCTATTCCTACAAATAATTGAATTGAACACGTAATTATGTATAGAAAATGTTACTGTTAATAATACCAATAATATTTCTATTTAACTATAAACAATTTAGTTGAAAACGATGATAAAAAGCTAAAACAATATTGAACATTGATAGCCTTAGCAAACAAAGATTTTATAAAACAAAAAACTCACCTTGGGTTTAACGAAAGTATTCGTTTGAAAAAGTTGCGTAATCCAGTTGTCCATACTCACAATTAAGATAGAATAAACAAACACGACATATGTATCATCGTATTAATACACATAGATGCATGTACGTACGAAAATCAAAATCGCAAGGTGTTTATCTCACGATATTCAAACTGGGAATGATATGGTACAATGGATGGGAAAGATATCGAAGAGATGACCCCTCAATGTTGTTTCTGACCTCGCGAATTGTAAGATAAACTGACCAGTCACACGACATCTCCAAAGAGATGGGTCACTGGATAATTTGCATATAGTACGCGTAATTGTTAATAGTAAAAGCAATAACAATTTTAGTATTAGGTCAATGCATCATTTGCATACCTATTATTAGTGTACGGTGAGTACTGTGAGAATTTGGTTGAATTTGGATTTGCTTGATTAGTAAACAACAAACGAAACTAACTAAATATCTTCGAACAAATTGGAGTTTCTGTTCGGTTCTGTTCGTTGTTAAATAAATATAGAACGCATTTTTGTTATGTTATTAAATAATTTTTGTTATTAAATAAATGAAATATAAGATTTTTTATTTGAACTTAATACTGAACGACGAATACTCAAAATAATATCTTGGTAATTTTTGACCAAAAATGAATATCCTATAAATTGATCGAAAAGTCGATCTGATTGGTAAATTGTAATGAGTTTTGTACGTATATAATATTACATATATATCTTAAATATTTACAACTGAAGAACTGCTGAATAAAAAATATTCTAATTAATAATTCTAATTCATTTTGAAACACCTTGCGAAGCGGCGATAAATTATTGGCGTTAAAAAAATCCGAATTAACTATTTACATTTTTCTCTTTGATAGCCCACGTAGCGACTTCAAGCCCATAGAAAACGTAAACAAGTCGTGTGACCGATGAGGTTTACGAATAGGGTAAACAGAAGTGTGGCATAATAAAGCGGGATTTACATTAGAGCTCAGATATTTTAGACGTAACAAATGGGGTCGCATGACGTTTGACATTCGCGGCAGGGGTGAGGGCCACGTGGCGCAGAGGTCACAGGTTACGTTAGAAAGGTCAAGAGTCTCCCTCATTACAATGGTCCTCAGCCGTGGCGTGTATTAATGGATTAATGTATAAGAATTATACAGTACTTATTTTATATTTTACATAATGTGGACAATTTTTTTTTTGTTACGTGTTTTAGGGTTGTTAGGTGTTTTTAGTTATTGCGGTATAATAACTGTTAAAAATTATATCGAAGTTGGCTATTTATGTCAACCCACTACAGTCCTACTGCTGAAAACGGTTCCTCTCAATATGAGAGGGATTTAGGCTATAATTCACTGCGCTGACCAAGTGCATAAAGTACGCTTTTATTACGTAGGTTTGTTCACGATGCAACTCTTCAAAGTTAAAGTAAATAATTAAATTCTAGCACACACACAAATCTGAAAAATCAGAGGCGTCAGAGAATTAAATCTCGGCCTCCAGATTGAGAGGCCCAATTTTAAACCTCTGTGAGCAAATAGATTAACTTTAGAACGAGGTCACTACGTTTAAAACGACAATCTTTGCACCAGTCCCTAAAGAGTGCTCATAACGCGTGCACTATCATTTACTATGTAACCTTTGGCGGAGGCCTCTAACGGAAAATCATCCATCACACTTAGCCGTACAAGTAGATACGCTTAGGAGATTTAGCCGGAGTCACGTAAGCTCGATGGCAGCACGTCTTCAATTATGCATCAGGACGTTTATCGCGGAGCGGCTCAGCGCCACCTGCGTCGTTGTCACCCTACATTATTAATGGAACGTGGTACGCTCAGATGCTTATGACATATGCTTATGATTATGTTTAGTTCTCTTGATTAAGGGCAGTGGGGTCTGGATAACGGTGTTGTTGTAGATATGCAATACATTTAAGACTGTAGGTATTTAATCAGGAAAGTTTATAATTCAATTCAACAGTTTACTGACTGTTCTTACTATTACTCATTTATATACTGTTGTTATGAATTAACTTTTAACCGACTGTTATAAATTATTATTACCATTTTTATAGTAAAATAAGTGAACGTTAAATAACCTAACAATCTATTTTAACACCATATTTGAAAATAATTTTGATTTGATTTAATACATGTGGTCGTCTTTTGTTTGTTTTAAATTTAAATCGTCGTCGTCAACCCAGTACTATCCTCTGTTGGGCATGGGTCTCCTCTCAGAGTGAGAGGGGTTTGGGTCATAGTCCACCGAATTAATTGTGCGAATTGCTAGGCTTCATACACCCTTGAGACCTTTTTTTAAGAACTAAGATGTTATGTTCACATATTTAGTGTACAAATGTCTGTATAAGATGTGTAATGAAGTGTCTAATAAGTACATGTGCTCGTTACACGCTCATCATATTTTACGATGATTGGTCTAAAGTTTCTATAAGAATATTAATCTGTAAACCGAATAGCTTTTCAACTTTTTTGATTCCAACGTTTGAAATACGCGAATGAAGTAGGCATACGTACTTAATTTTCTGTAAGGCGATAACATCATAAAAAGTTTAAGTTATTTCCTCGTTGTCGAGGCAAAAAGTGGGAGACATCGAAGGAATATTTACAGATATGCCGACAGTTGGACGCGAATGTGCGTGGAGAATAGCCGCTACTTCATTGATACGACACGACGATACGACAGCCTGTCGTGTCGTGTACTGATTGAACTTCTGTCAATTCTGTCAATGCGGACCATGCACTAAATAGATAACATATATACTACCACTTTAAAAAAAAATCTGTATGTACGAATCCGTCTGTATTACAAGAGAACTTAGTTATTCTCTGACCGAGCTAAACCAATTCAAAAAAGGAATATCGATCTAAAATAAATTGGTCAAAAAAACTATTTTAGGGCTAAAAATTGCACAGTATAAACCTATAAACGCATATAATGCAAATAATGCATAAAATATATTAAATCTTTAAAAAACATTACACACACTACCATGCAATTTGACACATTCATGCGTATGTACTCTTTTGTCTATGGTAAAAGACTGCTAAAATTGAGAATAGATTAATATTATGTGTATTTAATATTATTTGTCTACAGTTTCACTGAATGTGTAACATAACTTCAGTGAATGTTAAATTTACGTTTGATTTGGGTTTGATAACGGTCGAATTTCGACCACTACGACGGGGGACTAGTATTAATAGACATGCTTGTGGTGTCTACAGATATTGTCTGCGATGTCGGTGTCGCGTCGTGTCGTCACAGTAAACAGTCCAGTGCGGGGACCCAGTTTTTCGAGTGTAAATATTGGAACGTGAGAGCTGACACATGTCATTTCTTTTTAAAAGTTTCTTTCATGAAAATATTCTTACTCGGGATTGTATTTTTCGTATTTTGTAACCTATACAATTCGAGACATTTTATCGTGTAGAATTTCTGTGGTAGTCGTGCACAACGATACTCAGGTTTTCGATTCGATACCTATGTATTACTAATTTTATTTTAAAACTCGTAAAACTTTATATTAAACTGTCCATCAAAGTTTTTTTTATATGATGGAGTAGCACTTTGAACTACTTGTGATTTACATAAAGTGCGGTGCGTAAAGATACAGTTAGTGTTGTGTGTCGTGATATGGACCCTAAAAAAGAAAAACGAACTAGACGT
>DWRA01000916.1:0-20026 GCA_018250295.1 Spathilepia clonius | reverse complement strand
GGGTTTGGGTGTTCATGCATTCACCTGTGTTTGCATAGCACCCATGACACATGAAAAATCCAAGCGTGTGGCTATCAATATAGAAAGTATGTAAAAGCTTTAATATAATTGTTCGCATATTTAAACACAGAAAAGACTATCTCTCAGGTTGAGAACCTTAATAACTCCATTGAATATATTATCAAGGCATTACTGTCCACTGAGCGTAGTTCTCCTGTTAAGATAAGTATAGAAGACAATAGCCCCAGAGATGTGAGTATCTATTTAAAGTTATAACTTTGGCGACACTAATAATATTCATTTTTCTTGTATGACTTCGGACGAGGGATTCGTACTTCGTACTTTAAAGGTTATTGTAGTAAATTAATGCATTTATGTAATTTTTAAGTAATAAGTACCTATTTTCATGACCAACTTTTTGCTTTAGATAATTTAGATAAAAGTTTGTAATGTGCTTATGAAAATGGGTACTAATTTAATATATTTAGACGATAAGCACGCATTTTTCTTCTTTATAATAAGTGAACTGGAAAATAAAGTCTTATTCTCTGAAACCATTACAAATGGAAGTGTGTTTAAGTAATGCAAACTGCCAGTTATCGAATGAAATAGATTTTAATTATATTGGTATTGTTTAGATCATATTCAACATATCAACATTAAAGTAACGTGTTATTGCAACATTGTAAAATATAAGAGAAATCATTTTAAAACTGTGTTCATTATTTCAGTCAAACTAACTTTTCACATATCAATTATGAACAGTAAAATACAGAAATATAAAATAACAATAATATTTCCTACGTGTATAATTATAAATATATTGCGAAAATCCAGTATTTAATCTGAGAAAAAGAGAAAACAGTAAGCTTGCTTGTATAAAAATGGCTTTACTCATTAATTTCAAAAGATAAATACCTAATTAATCGTAAACGCTAAAGTTGAGAGTAATAAAAAAACAATACAAAGCTTATTTCTCACGGTTCTACGAATCTACAATCTTAAGATCATTAATTACACGACTAAAACAGTTTCGATAGGACTGATCTAAGTGGGATTATCATCGGAGTGCCAACTTTTCCTCTTTTCCCTAGTGGCCTCGTCGTATGTGGGTGGTGGAGGGAGGCCCCCGCTCCTGGTTTTAGCCGGCATGGGCTGCAGGCGGTCCTCGTCAACTTCCTCAGGGATGGAGTCGCGGCGCCGCGTGTCGTACTCCACGAGCGCAGGTTGCGATATGTTGTTTCGTTGTGTGAGCTTCGGCGCGCTGTTCGCTAGCTGTAATCACGGAATGTTACCTACAATTGATTCAGTCAGTTGATTAATGTGTAATATTTACAAGTTATAGGTGGCACCGCAATGCGTCAGTATTTGTGACTAGTAACAGACATGTTAATTTTATGCATAAACTTTGGGAAGAGTTCTAATTTTATTTTTATAATTTTAGAGATAATGTTTTAATAACTTATACTAGCCAGTTTCATAACAGATTTGTTACAGTTATTGCATTATATTAACACTTAAAATGACATAGATACTTCACTTATCAAATCAAAGCATTTTAGGAAAAAAGTCTTATTGGCGTACACGAAGACAACTACATTAAAACAGGTCATATGTCAGCATCATTTTGATACTAACTGGATTGGCTCGTAACCCGAAACCTCACGATATGCTGACCTATGGTGGCCGAACCAAGCATCATGAACATGAAGTATTCATAACTAACTACCTCATACAAAATGACTACAAACAATAAATCCTAATTATATAGTACGAGTAATTGATACGTTTTTAACGCCACCAAAGTAACTGTTTGTAATCAGCGGGTACAATAAATTTGCATTACATCGCAGACTTACTCGTAAGATAGAATACGCAAATAGTGGAATCACTAAAACCGTAAGGCAAGGTTCCATGATATTTGCCTATGTATTTAATGAACACACAATATTTATATCCCCATTTCGATGTCTTTATTTTTAGCGTAAAAGTTGATACCGCGTGACGTCATGATTAAGGCAGAGTACGATTAAAATATAGACACAACTTTGTAAGAGGAGTGGCGTATTTACGTAGAACATACTGATGGAACATTTGAGTAGTCGCGTAGCTTTTCAAGTATGACGGTATTTTGGCTATCACTGCACTTAAGGAGCGATTAGACGATTTTAAATCAATATTTTATGTATAATACCTTATAAGGATGGTGTGTTGGTCTGTTGGGGCTGGAGAGAACAGGGTTAGATATATGCCCCTTCGCTTGCTGATGGCTGATTTCTAGCGCAGAACGCAGCAAATCTACTTTAGACGCAGATCCTTGTGGAGTCTTCGGTGATATCTCGATGTTACTGCATCTACGCTGGCTGTTACTACCACTCCGGCTTCTACATAGCTCGTTTATATCACCTTGAGAAAGCTGGAAACCATTGTGTCGTACGTAAGATTTTAGGAATTTCTATAAATCTCTGTTTAGTCATTTTGAATAATTTTTACGAAATAGGGTTACATTCGCTAAGATAAGTTAAAATCTGTTATTTTTTTACTGCAGAAAAGTAGCAAATGAGTATGACGTCCATCTGATGGTAAGTGGCCACTGGCGTTCATTGATAACTGTAATCAACCTCCAATAAGAATAGAATTATACCTGAAGTTGACCACGAATGTGTTGCTACCGTTGAGAACTAAGTTGGAACGTCTGGGATAAGTATGTCTCTCTTACCCTCCAAACTACGGTTCTACCACCTTTAATATGTTAAAATTCTACTCAGTAGTTAGATTTTACGGCGGAAAAATTTTGTCTGACTAAAATGTAGTTTAATAATCTACTGGCAGTGAATGTGTGCCACTAGGTGGATTAATCGCGTGGTTCTTCAATTCGAAAAAAGTTTTGAAGATCTTACCCTAGCACGAGAACCTCTTGACAAGGAGTGCAGTGAACCCAGAGGATTGAATCGCGTGATCATATGCAGCCGCTCGAGAGACACCATTGTTTCAGCATCCTTACGTAACGGTTCACCATTCAGCTTGTCGCCCTCGCCGCTTTCTATACACAAAATATAAAAAAGTTTTTGAATTACAATATACAAACAAATTCATAAAAAATGTACTGTTTTTCTACACAAGCATAATAACGCAAAATATAATCTGATGAACAATGATATTCTTTACTGCTAAATTATATCAATATCTCACATTTATTAGTTGCTTTGTATGGACTTAATGTTGCTAAATGACTGATTTACATTATTAATGATTGCGGTGTTCATCTACGTCAAGTAGAGAATTCTATTTCATAAAAATATGCCATTAGCCCATCTGTTTAAAGTCTAATAAATAATCGTATCGCACATATTTTTCTGCCAGTTTTATAGTTTTATCTAAATATAAATAGATCTTACCAGTATCAGGTTCACATACGTCGTGAATTCCAGTCATCTTGATTTTCCTCAACCAGAAGTAATGCAGTAAGCCATATAGGACTCCTCCAAGGAACGCTATTAGACCCATGTATCGAAAAGCCTCTCTTGTACCTAGCGAAGCGATCAGAAGTCCTCCACCAAAACTACCACTTCCCCTCCCTACGAAAAAATATTTACATAAACTAGTGCTATATAATGAAAATGTTGTTGTCACCTGCAGATAAAAATTGCTATATTCACCAAATCAGGGCAGAGAGATCAGTTTTGAAGTGACGAGCAGAAGTTGAAAACAAAGAAAGGAACGACTAAGCAGAAAAATTAGATTTAAAAACTAAAACTACCAGACAACGAAGCAATCGTAAATAGTATTTTCTTTACCTTTTAAAGTTGATAAAGTGTATGACGGATTTTAATGTAAATACTGAACTGACTTAATAACTTAATTTTAAGTTTTGTTGCAAAGGCTATTTTTTATCGTTGCAAAAACTGGGAATTTTAGCTGCTCCGTTTAGCTTTAGCTTAATCCGTTTTTAAGTATAGTGGTCTAATAAGTAGTACTAGGCAGTTTTTTTTCTACTGACCACTATAAGTGCAAAATTATCTTATATCCGTCAATGAAGGATGTCCGGAGAGCGGCTATGATTACAGTTAATATTCAAAATTGTTCCACGTCTAAAAACTCTAGTCAACAGAGGACGCTGAACAGCAAATGTCGTAATTTCTAATTTCCTCTTTTGCTGTTGTCTCATAAAAAAACTCAAAAAGAAATAAAATTGAAATTATCATCATTAGAAAAAAAAATCCATTAAAATGCTCTTTTACATTGCTAAGCTATATTATTATTAATTTTATAAGAATTAGTAGAGTTTATCATTTATTAATATGACTTTCGTTAATCAACGCTATGTTACAAAGATATTGTAGATATACATTATTATATTTGTCTTACCAAGACTGAAATGCGCCATTCCCAAGACTCCGATAAGCGTCGCCAGCAAGCTCTTAGGAGCCAGCATCGCGCAGTACGTAGCAGCTGCAACCCACATCAAATGGACCGACAGTGACTCCATGGCTTCAAACGGGAAACACCACCAGGAATTTCTGAGGGCAATGATGATTTGTCAATAAATAATAATTATCATATATATAGCTCCCCATGATAAAAAATGAGCCATCAAGGCATCGCACCGATTGGTCACTGTACAGCTTTAACGTGCAGAAGGCTCTGGGTTTGATATCCATCCAAAATTTATGATATTTCAACATCATATGTTATAATTTATCATTTTCTTAAAAAGTAAGATGATATCGTTAAGAAACTAATAGTCACAATATTATCCAAAGAGTGTGAAGCCCATCTCACCACCGATCACATCCGTGATCACTTTGGATCACCTTACCACTACTCTAAACACATGGGCATGTGTTTAGAGTAGTGGTAAAGAGATACAAATACAATGACTTGTATTTGTATCTCTTTCTGGGCAGAAAGAGATACAAATACAAGTCATTGTATATAAAACAAGTATAACATTCGTCTTAAACAACTAGTTCCAAAAGTAGCTGTAGGTAACGGAAGAGTTAGCAACATTGCGTTTACTGTTAATAGCCGCCCACCACTTCATTGTGCTCATACGTTTAATGATGCTTTAACACCGTAAATACGTTACCGTAATAGATGGTCTTTTAACTCGAAAGGACAAAACAAAGCAGGCGTTAGAATACATCGTTAACGTACAGTTGGGATGGGGTAGATTTGTTGGACATAAAACTGAAGACAGAATGTCGCGAAAGGTCGGGAAGTGAAAAACAGTACAATTTTAACGCCTCATGGAAATAAGGTTGGCATTGTAGGTGTGGGCTTACGGGTGGTTGCTAGGTGGATGCCATTATAAGTACATTCATAAACATAATAGTTGAAAGGTACAATAGCGGTTAAATATTCTTAGAAGATATAACTATAACAGTACTTTGTTGAACGAAAATTAAAATCTCAACTTTTACTACATCTCTACGTAAGGCTGACTCACCACACAATTCAAACGAGGACTTAACGGCATAAGCACTTTTGCTATAAAATAGAAATAACTGTGAAGTAGAAATAATTGGATGATAATACAGACGACCGATGTATGTCGATGTATGTATGTCTTTAAGCCAGAAGAATCAATTAAAGAGAAACCAGATGTATTTGAAAAATTATCGATAATAATAACTTGTATCATGTACATATTTGATATTTGCCAACCCAGCAACTTATAACTGTAGACTAAAGCAATCAACCAAGCAATTGTTTCAGGTTTAAACTAGTTTATTTTTAAGTATAGTAATTCAAATGGAAAAAATAATGGTATATAAAATGTATGCAAAGAAATAATAAGTTTCCTTTTGAGTTTCTTCTTAATTGTTCATGACAAAGATTTAATTAGCAAAATAGTAGACAAAGTAAATAGTAGATGCAGCGTAGTTGCTTAACGCATACAATGTCTTTCATATGTCATGACCATCATTCAATCATTGTTACTACAGTTGCATTAGTACACATCTAGCCTTATCTGATAAGTAGGCTATTGTTATGTCATTACTTATGTTATGGTTCTCTGCAGTACTATGATTCATCTTGAAAATTTACAACTTCGGCATACCAGAAATCCACATTAAAACAATAATTCGCAAATCTTCATAAATGTACACAAACTTAAATAAGCAATAACAAGGATCTTAATCTCAAAAGGAAATGATCTTCCTGTAAGTCAATCGCATAAATTGCATTATGTTTTACTTAGCAACCTTTTAAATTCAAAATAATCTTCAGAATCCTCCACTCACGATATTAGAATTAATTATTATAGATAAGTAATCCAACAGCGAAATGAAAATTACAGTTACATTAATACCATCATGCAATCTACTGCTCATGAGCGATTTTAATTTTCATAAAAACAATGCTAATTAATTAGGCCTTCATTAAGGCTGTGCGTAACTGCAAAATTTAAAAAATAACAACACTTACTCAATAAAGGAGTAACCAACGAGCCTGGCAGCGTGGGAAAAGAACGCGACGATGATGACATTCACGTGGCCGATGCGGGCGGTGATGGCATCAGCTCCGTACAGAAACGGGATGCTGCTCAACGTGCCCACGGTCACGGTTATTCCTAGACATTAGTTGCACTTGAGATAATAGATACCGCACGTAATGAGCGCAACAAGGAATCCGCTGAGGGTCTAGATAATCTAGATTTAAATGGGGCAATCTGTTCAGTTACAACTGTAACTGGTTACGTATAAGTGAGTAGTAATAACAAATAACTAGGCGTCGAAATTAAAAGAAAAATTCTTACCAAGCAAAAAATTTGGTGCCCCCAATTCCTTCAAATATAGAAACAGGTACGACTCTATGAATCCCCAAAAATTTCCCAAAGCGAAAAGGAAAAAGATAAAAATAATTATATGTGGCATCTTGATTATGTTAACTAAGTCGTGTAATAAGTTATCTGCAGGTAGTTTGGCTCCAAGTGGCATCACAGCTACTGTTACAGCTGATATTAATAGCAAAACATCATATGTATAGAAAGCCGCTGAATAGTCCGTATACCCTGTAACAAGCCGATGTAAACATTTACAACATTATTGACATTAAAGATAACGATTATAAGAAGCTTCTACATACCAACTTGTTTACTCCTCATATCTATAAGCATGCCCGTGATGGGAGAAAATATGGCCATTCCAATACTTGAAAATAACCTTTCCCTGCCAAAATCACCGCCATACTTTTGTATCATTGTCAAAGCTATGGGATCCATGATAGTGACGCCAGCGGATAGCATGATAGTACCCATAAATCTTAGGAAGAAGTAAATATAAAATGTTTTGTCGTCACTTTCCTTATAATCTGGAGGGCATATATCCGGACCGCCTTTTCTGTAATAAATTATTTTATCTGTAAACATTACATAGTTGCAGGTTTTTCAAACGTACGATACTAATCACCACACGTACTTTACAGGTACTTAATGCCAATATTTTACCTGAAATCACATTTCTGTACCATGCAGTCAGCAGACAAATTTTCTAGGCGTTGCTGAGCCAATTTCGTCATATTGTGTAACATGACGAGACCACCACATCTAAGATCCTCTTTATCGAGTGCAGTTATATTGACCCCGTGATTTATTAAGGTTTTCTCACCAAATCTTGATCTAAAATCTGTTACAGTGTCATTATCATCCTAAAACAAAAGATCGCGTTATACAAAATACGTTAAACGTAAAAATAAAAAAAAATAACGGAGAGTATTCAATATGGTTTCTTACTCTTTCCATTTCAATTCCAAGTTGTTCTTTTGGTTCCCCCAAATCGTCGTGGACTTCTATTAAGAAGAATGCAGCGTCATTGTAGTCTTCGTCATCAGTCATATTAAGGTAGCTGAAAACATATCCTATTACAAAGTAGGTAATTTTAAATTCACTATGCATATACAGTGTCCCGAATATAAAATTCTCATAATTAAAGAAAGTTATTTTAAACTGATAGGCTGACGAAATATAATCGTTATACACTCCATACATAAGGAAAGTTTCTTTGTATCATCTTTATCAGTCGATGGTACAGTACGCTATTAGGAAGGCTTAGCATTCGTTAAAGTATAATGTACTGTCTTTTTTAATTATTTACTCAAACATTATATGAGAAATACGATGTTTGGCTGTAGGCACACCTTTATCTCGAGTAGAAACAATGACAAATCTAATTATTCGACTGTTGAAATTCGTTCTTCTGCATAATATTGTTGTTTATGTATCAAGATATTATTTGTTTTACGCCTAAGTTGACTTGATTCTTGTCTACGTTGTTTTCAGCCTTTGTATACCGTTTCATAATAAATCTTAAGTGAGTTACTGTTTATTACATTTCATGTTATATCTTTTTATTTATATAAATTTAGGTGAATACGCATTTTAATTGTCGTATAAAAATGCTGATAATTATTTATCTGTATTACAATACAATTATAAATTATAATTTACCACCTATAATAATACTATACCTGCTATTGGTGAGATCCGGAGGGTGAATCTTGTGTGTAATATGTATATTAAGGAATTCCTTTTCATCAGAAACATCACTGACTGGACTTTCCGTGGGATTTGACAGCATACAGTGATCAACACATCGATCTAAAACGAAATCTACTTGCTCATCTTCATCCGGACACTCTCTACTCGGGCAAGGATTCCACCAAATCTAAAAAGGAATTCCATATCAAACTAATATTATGTTAGCCTACTTATCCTATCCTAGCCTAAGTCACATTCTCAAAGAATCCGTTATAGATATTTGTCATAGGCTACGTTGAAGTCGTTTTAATAAAAATAAAGATCTTCAATATTTTTTAATACTATGCAATTACATTTCAGACAGGAACTGGCGTTTGTAGAAATTTTGTTTAATAGCGCAGAGCCAAATAAATGTAAACTTCTTAGCAATATGCATAAATTTCGCTTGTATAGTCTTAACTAATTCAGTCACACGTTATGACACTACTTGTTAATTCGTCCTGGGGCCGGATGACACCGATTTGCTCAAATTCTTAGAGGACAGGAGCTAAGTTTATAACTACGTAACGAGGACCAATTCCTTTAGTGTTGGTTTCGAAACAATTGCTTGATACCTATATTATATACCTCTACAGTTTTGTCGATGGGATGGCGCATGACATACGCCGATGGCATTACTCCTGGGGTCTCCTGGTGAGGTATTAGCAGCAAAGAGTGATGGAAGCCAGCGTTTAGTATCAACGCCGTTATCACAACGGGCTTATATTCTCCAAAGCGATCCACGAGAAATCCTAAAATCAATATACGTACACTAATATTTTTGTAACAAGTTGATTTTATATTTTTTGGCCTCAACTTACCAGTAATTGGTGGACTTAGAAACGTTGTGAATGGCAACGCTAAATATACAAAAGATATCTCAGGCACAGTAAGTCCTATGCTTTGCATGTGAATCGTCAGGTAAGGCAACAAAGAAGCTGTTGCTCCATACATCACAAAGAGAGTCACTTTCAACATAATTAGGTTCGGATTGATCCTCAACCACACCATCATCCGGCTGACGCAACTGGATGACGCCTCACTGTCGTCATCCATGGTGGTGTCGTCTTCGCTGTATTTCTTCGAGATGTCGTCGAGAGACTTTGCCATGATCCGTTCGCGCATTCACATTTTCATAATCAACGGCGGTGTTCGTACGCGGACTATATCTTATCGACTGGCGCTCGAATCACAGAAGTCAGTGGTGTGACGATTATTTATATAAGGATTAGACGATGTTGCTCGGTGGCAGCGGGAGAGCCAGGGAGGGTCCCGTGCTCCCGAGCGACTGCGGGCCGGGCGGGCCGCAGCGGACGTCGCGGGACGCCAATTTACAAATAATAGCAAATTACCTTCGTTTAAGAAGTGTCACGGCGATTGGTGGGGATGTTGGCTAAATCGGCTGGCAATCCGAAGACCTTGTGGATAATAGCTCTGGTCGGGGCGCTGCTGGCTCCGAGCCTTAGTTCCCGATGGAGTCGCGGCTCGCGAATTAGCGCGAAACTTCCTTGCTGAGCGTTGTTGTAAGTTATTTTATCTTGTGTTTATTTTATTTTAGCCTTGTTTTTTATTCACAATTTCCTCATTCTGATTAATTTACTTAATTCTTTAAATACATTATTGTAGCATTTATTTTCATAGGAAACATCTTTCACAACGGTCAAATACTTAGTAACGTTTGAAATCACTATTTTTTATGCCTAAAAATTTACATTAAATCTAAGGATGTTTGCTCACTTTGGGATTTTTATTTATTTACAGCCTACATTTGTAATATGTATCCAAATTATTGGTCCAGAAGTACCTACGATATTACTATTGTAGGCATTAGCTACAGATTGTGTACACGTTGGTATACATGTCGAAACCTTCGGCGTAAAAACTTGTAACGTGCTTTTCTTTGGAAAATGAGATTAAAGTACTTTCATTGAATATTACGTGTAAATGTTATTGAAACAATTACTTTCATATTTTCTTTGCTTTTATAATTTTTCGACGCAATAAATGGAAACATGTAAATTAAGACTTCATGTTTGGCTGATTTTTTTTGTATCTAGCGTCTTATGACAACGACATAAAGACTTTACTTATGACTAACAAAGGACCTAGAATACGTGTTGTAAAAAAGGTCATTACTTTTATTTTAGATTAAAAATATGAAAAATCAGTTAACGACCATAATCATATCACTCTCTAAACTGAAATCATATAACATTATTTAAAAATATACTGATTAATAAATACTTTGAGGAAGTTTAAAAACGCTCTACTGAAAGTTACTAATTTAGACATACGACCCTATGCTTAGGAGGTGTCGATATTGTAGGCATTGGTCATTTCCCCAAAAAATCAAGTAGAGTTAATGTAGAATTACTTGTTATTTCTTACTAGAGCCTACTCCTAAATATATTCGGAGATAAATATTATTCTTAGACATACTTTTTGCAACTTAAAAAATAAATAAGTTACGAATCTATACAAAACTATTAATTTATACTTACTGATTATACATTATCTGCGGGAACTTATACATTTATAAACGCTAATTAAACAGATAATGTACCTATGGGTAATTACTAAAACATATTAGACAATTTGTCAGGGTCGTGTAAGTAGATAACGATCATTTAAACCTAAATCAAACTAAACTTAATAAGTCTAAGCTACGTATAATAAGTAAGACGCATAGGTACCTATCTACCTATAAGTTTGCTTGCTGAAAATGATATCAACACGAAGTTATATTAAACTGGGCGTCGAGTACCTATTGTCTAAGTACTGTACTGTCTAAGTTTTCATGGCCAAGGTTTGATTCAACCTTGATTGACCTTTAGAGAGGGTTATGTCGGTTAAATGACTAAAGTACTTTAATACAGCTAAAGTATTGGGTTATATATTTTTTTATTTAAGTCAAGTTGATGAAAAATGTACTGCTTACTATTTTGTATTCCTTTTCAATTTTAGTATCTTGCGAATGGAAGAAAATCTTAATATTCTTAGTACATAACGCCATCTATACAAACACGGCCGAACTATTTGTTAGTTTTGTGATATACCGCATACAGCGCCATCTATCGGAGAGTAGAATTTCTTAGCCAACTAACTAAACTTCATTTTTGTTGCGATCTATCGTTACAAAGATTTAATACAACTCTGATACAAACACTATATTATTCAAAAAGATTTATGTAATTAAATTTAAATAATAAGAATTCTAATTTTATTTTAAATTTAAATTATGTTTCAATAGTAATTTACAAACCAATTATATTTGTAACATTTGAAACCATGAACGATTAAGCAGTGTTACCCCATGAGAAAAATAATTAATGAAATAAAATTTCTTTGATTCAATCACAGCAGATATTTTTTTATTCCATCCTATTTCATCAATATATTTTTTTAAAACATTACAAGTTTACAGTTTTTTTTCTAACATGTCAGATTTTGAAATAAAATATATTGCAATGAGTATTACTCATTTAGCTAAGCAACTAAATAGCGCACGCTTAAAAATATTATTTATAGAGTTAATAAACTGGGTAATTTTTTTTATAACTTGATTTTATGTAAGCTGTAGGATTGTTACTGACATCTATCGACCATAGAGCACAACTATTCGAAATGTAGGTCTACGATATCTATAGTCTACTGCAAATTGTCAACCATAATGCATTGCGCATAAATGGCCGCCATGTTGCTGCCGTCTGAAAGATGTTCACATCTGTGTGTGTTTACTAATGAATTTTAAGAACTTTAATACTTAAATTATCGTATTTGTGAAATTGTGAGTGTACAATGGTTTTATATTACGTATGTTTTTGTGATTGAAAAGTCTGTCAAATGTCTCAGAGCCCAATAAACAGTGAAATTTTCTTTAGGTAGTCATTCGAGTCGGACGGCATAATGGCTGACAATCTCATTCAAAAGTCACATAAAACTAGTGAAAAAAACAAGTATAACAACGTTGTTCATCGTACGACGAGTGAATCTCTTCGGCTGAACGAGTCAGAGAAGGGAGTGACTCACCCGACGAGTCTTCAATCCGCCCATAACCCAAGGAAAATATCTTCCTTTCAGATCACCAGTGTGACGGTTGGCTCTAGGGTGAGCACAGATGCAGGCGAGGACTCCGCTGATGATCTAGACGAATCTCACACCGACGACATCTCAAGGGTAACTGATATAGAGAATGAAACGCCGAGTTACTCAGAAGATACCTTCTCGAAAGACGATGTGTTTTACAACGCGTCGAGCGCCTCGCTAGGCTGCGCGCCCGTCATCCCGACCAGTTCGCAGTACGGCCTCGCCATCGTCGGCCAGGACAACAATACCAATCAGATAGGGGGAGCAGTGCCAAATAGTAATAATACAGAAGTGAATGACATGCACGTCAGTGTCACGAACGCCGGAACGGGTAGCATTATCAACCTGATTGGTAATGCTAAACCCCAAGAAGGTATGAAAGAGATACAAGAACACGTTAGAAATGAGCGGTTTAAGGTTGTTAAAATAGAGAGCACTGAACCATTCCGTCGGGGTCGATGGATGTGTATGGACTACTTGGATCACACTACAACTCAGCAAAATGCACCGATCACCTTGAATAACAACTTGGATGTGACAGAGAGTAATGCGCTGCAGGCTCCGGACAGTGGTGTTGTGATTAATGATAGTCAACATGATGACATGTGTAATGATCTGACTAGCAAAGGGCCTAAAGAAATACAAGTGAATGCTCCGGCCGTACAACAAATAGATCAAAGTGTTCAGAAACAATTCCCTATGGCTTCCCCTGGTCAATCGCTGACCCAACCTATTAATGTAGTACAACAACAAATGCCGGTTAATCAATCCGTGTCTGTGCAGTCACCACCTTTAGAAATGCCACAACAGATGCAGAATCAAAATATGCAAAGCAACCAGCAGGTGGGTCAACAGCACCCACAGAGTATGACACACATCACTATGCAGAATACTGCTCAGAGCCATCCGCAGTCCACACAGCAACAACAAGTTCAACAGATACCGCAAAGTTTTCCTCAGCACCAGTTGCAACAAGTGATAGCGCAGTCACAGGGAATAGCTATGCAGCAAATACCAATGCATCAGCAGATGCCGCAACAAATGCAGCAAATTCCTAATCAACAAATGCAACAAATAAGCCAGCATATTCCACAGGCCCAAATCACTAATATGCAGCAACTCCAGCAACAGATGCCTCAGATGCAAGGTATACCTAATCAGGGCCAACTACCACAAGTGGGAAGTCAACAGCCGCAAATGCAACAAATTCAAATGCAGCCGATGCAGGGTCAGCCTAACCCTCAACAGATACATCAGATGCAACAGGCTCAGATGCCAAACATTGGACAAAGTCATCATTTGCAAGGGCAGCAAACTATGCCACAACAGGCTCAGCTGCAACACCTGCCAAGCCAGGCTCAAATTCAAGCTTTACAGAATCAACAAATTCCAAATCACATACAACAGATGCAAATACCGACTCAGTTGACTGCTGCTAATCAGCAGATACCACAAATGCAGCCACAGATGCATCAGCTACCATCCCAGCCACAACAGTCTGTTGTGCCAGGGATGCACCCTCAGATGCAACAACAGGGAATGACTGCGGTCCAACCACAATATAACCAAGCGGTTAATCAGCAGCCGAATCCACAATCAATGATTAGCGCTACTATTCCATCGTCTCAGCAAGCAATGGTTCCTACTCAACATAGTGTAACTCAGTATCACACTCAGCAATCACAGATGACACAACAAGGCCAGACTATGCCTCAAGAAGTCCTAACTAGTATTGTTTCGTCACAACAAGGAGCAACTTTGCCTTCCAATCTTCAGCCAATGGTGTCTCAACCCCAAGGATCAACTTTGCCGGCCAATCTTCAAAGTTTAGCTGGCCAGCAACAGCCTCCACCCGTTCACGCTATGGCGGCGCAACAGGGAAATGTAGGTCAGGGGAACATACAGGTGATGACCGCTGCTCCCCAGAATATGCAAATGACTCTAGACGGGAATCAGCCAAGCATGCAGATACCCGCCTCAGATCCCATATTCATGCAGCAGAATGTCGGCCAGCAGATACCATCACACATGGCGCAGACACAGAATATAATGCCACAACAGGTGAGCGGTCAAGGGCAGATGGGCGGCGTGCAGTACGTCCCTAACCAGTCTGTGACTCAGGTGTCGATGGCACACCAGAACATTCCGATGTCGATGCAGCAGAGCATGCCGGTCGGAATGGGCGGCGCGGTCCACGCGAACGTGGTCCAGTCGCAGACGAGTATGGGTCTGGGATACGGCGGGGTGGTGCCGGTGATGTCTCAGAGCAGCGTGGCGCCGGTGGAGGCTACCGTGTCGGGGACTAACTCTCCGGTGGTATCGTTGCCGGTCAGTTCTACCGCGTATGTGACCAACGCCGCGCAGGCGGGCCACGACAGTCAGGGCTTCGGGAGCCCGGTCAGTGCGGTGGTGTCTCACGCGATCAGTGGCGCAGTGATGAGCAGTGTGAATGTGAATGCGTGTGATAGTGGTGCTCCGGACGTGACATCGGACGGCCTGCAGGCCGGCGACACTGGCGATGGCAAGGAGGAGCCGCAGCCGCAGCCACAACCCGAGGATGAAAGGTGAGCACAAATATCTTAACATATGAACAACTCTTCAAACATACCACTTATTTCTGCCATACTAAGCTGCAATACGGTTTCAAAGATGGTAGACAGTATAATTTAAGGGAGGAGATTTCCTCCAAAACCTGTTTCTAAAACTTGTGCATCAGATGACCAACTGAGTCTTCATGAGTGGCGATGTGTCTGTGATCAGGTTCGCTAGAACCGCTGTTAATGTATGTTACAGATGTCACTTTTTTTTTAATTTTTTGCCTTACATTTTTTTTTATTTAAGTAGCAAAGAAACACATAATCTACCTGATGGTATAGACATCCATAATCAACTCCATATGAAACGGGGGCTATATCTGAACACATATTATGCGTTACCATTCCCGAGATATAGGTGAATCTTTCTCACTGGTCTATTAAAATTTGTTAAATAATTTTTTTTTTTGCACCAATAATAAGATATGGTTATAACTATACCTGCCTATATTCATATCCTCATTATATGACTTTAGGTTAATTACATATATAAAATTTTGTGACCATCTAATAAACAAAAGATATATCAAAACACTAATTTTTTTTATTATTATTAGTGTATCAGAAATGCATTGAACTAGTTTTGTAATTACATACTACAATAGATTTACTTAATTTAATTTCATCTAATTAAATTAAGTTTTTATAGATATGTGTGTTCACTGTTTATAATACGTTTTTTTATTTATTGTAATATCAAGTGAGCATGCAGTTCACCTTAAGTGGCCATTGTCGTCCATTGGCCTATCTGCCTGAGGTTGCTACTCATAAAGACTAAGTAGAAATGTCTTGGCAAAAAAATATTATATCCCTCCAGAACCAACCCACAAAAGGCTTCTACTATCTTCAAAATCAAAGTAACAATAATAATCTAATTCAGTTGAAGTTAGCATAAATGCCCAATTAAAAATTTTAGGAAAGCAGATTTTATCATGTGAAATCAGTTAGATAATAAATTTAATTTGAGGAGTAACCTTTGTAGCAAATTTAAAGTACTTATAGATTATCTATGGAATACGCCTCTAACTATTGGACGGTATTCTGGTGTCATTAAATTTTTTTATATTTATAGATACATCACGTGTATTTTTCATTAAATTTCATTATACATTACAGTAATACTATTCCATTTCTACAACGTGATTTTGGTATTCGTCGACGACAATCGTTATTTTGGTATCTGTCGTGAATATTTTTTTATCTCGCTATGTTGTATAGAAATTATTTTGTATGCGCCTTCTGCAATTTCTCTATTCCAAGTAAGTGCACCATTGGTAATGTAACATATTGAATATAAATTTGCGGCTGTTTAAATAGCTGTCTGACATGATAAACATGAATAAGGAGGAGATGGAAGTGGCATACGCAAACACTTAATGGAAGGGCCGTCGAGCTTGAGAAATTGAATTTATTAGAACCGTTAGTCATTGGAATTCAACCTAAAACAGGGTCTATTATACATTAAATGGGAAAGCGATTCTGTTACATTTATTTTGTGTTTGCAGAACTTGGTTTTGCAACTCGTTTTGCGCATTGCGTGCAGTAACTTATGGTCGCTCGTAGCGTTGGTTAGCAACGGAACAAGAATATCTGTGCAGCTGCAAGTAACGAATCCCGCATCTATTTGCGAAAATAACTCATCCGTAGACAATGGCGGTTGTTTTCGTTGCGTTCGGCCGCAGCTCGTACCGCCGAGCGGAATCCGACGTCCCTTTGATGCTGTTTATTTGCTCTTCGTCCTGCGACATAAATAGGTGGTTGACACGTACGGTGCATGGTGCCCGCCGGTATGTCGGTGAGTCACCGGCGCACGCGCAACGCACCCGATCTACAGGCCGGCTAAAAAAGAGACGGGCGTTCTTTTTCGTCTGGCTGCTTCGGCGATTCGTGCACCTTTTTTTTCGAACTTGACATCGATGACAAGATTTCTCCCAGCGTCTTTGTTACGAACGTTCGGTATTTGTAAAATAGTGTGATGGAACACGGGAATGCCTCTGTGCCAAAACTCGCCACGAATTCCGATGTCGACTGACCATGAATGTATCTAACTCGCTTAACATTTTAAAGAGTTCCCTCAGTATGCACGACACGAAGCTGCAGTGCGAAGTCGATGCCGGCGCCAGCGCAACGTCACTGGCGTCGTTGGTAATCGAGTCGAGAGAGGAAGGCCGCGAAACTTGAGCCCTCCACTCGCTCTGATCGACTCGCATGCACCACAGTTCTCAAGCAGTCATATAAGCAGACACTTAATGCGGTTAGGAGTGATTTGCGACGAACAGAGAGCTCAATGTTTCAAATCCTCATTACTTAAGTGGGCTTTGATTCTTATTCACGCTTTTATTTATGGTTAGTGTGATTCACATTAAGAACATTTGATTATTACCAAATAATACGTCGATATATAAAAGATTTTCTTAATTGATGTATGCATGTACAGTCTAATGTACTGACTACGCTCAAATTTGTATTTATGTACGTGAGTATGTAGAAGCAACTATACGGCTTTATGATCTCTACCATTTCCCTATTCCGAGTCCCAATTTGGATATATTAAATATATGATTTATGCAAATGTTTCACATGTTCGAGTTGTAGAGGGAGTCCTTTAAGATTCCCCGACTTCTTTCAATAGCCTATTGTCTAAGCGTGTTTTTTAAACTCTCCATTCATGGAATCGCTTGTCGTACCAAGTCGTGTGGCTCGCGTACGGTGCAATCAAATGACGATTTTATGTCTTTGGTGGAATTGTACTGCGGTATCACTGGTACAGTGCGCTAGAAAAGTGTTTCAGTTTAATGTATTTGTTTTTCAAGTAACTTATTTTTGTTGATAAATCTAAACGCATGCGACATAAGCATTTTATTATAACATATTTCAACAAGTAAAGAAATGAAAATTGTTTTATTTAAATAAATCATATAATGAACTATGTATTGGAAATGACAGTTGAAGTCTAATAGAATAAATTATGTTTATATTATGGTCATTTGCGCTCGACAATGTGATATGAAGTTACCTTTCTCGTATTGTAAGACCTTTGCTCAAGAGTGAGACAGTAATAGACTAATGATAAAATACGTATTTAAAATGACACTTGTTAGTTATGATTGTAATCTCGCTGAATAAGTTATTCAAAACGAGTAAATGGGCGTGGCGTGAGTGAGGTTGACAAACCTGCTTTGAACATTACCTGATTTGATTAAAATTAAACCTGTTTCAGTGCGTTTAATTTTTTTAATAACTTCGTTATTCTGTTTATTGAGTAACAATAGTTAATTTTTGTTAACTTATTCTCATAAAGATTTACCGATGTAAGTGTACGAAGTGTACGTGAATTGACATGTTAGGAAAATATCTGAACCCGATGAAGTGGCATACGACTAATTTATCCTTTATAATTGTTGCATGTAAATATAATACAAATTCTAATTAATTTTAAATCCAAATTTTCCTTATCTGCGGTTATGATACTATATTATTTATAAATATATTTATATGAATAGTTACCTAATACCTATTAATTAAACGGTGGATATAACTAATTGGTTCTCTACGTCACCAATATCGCTCAAAATGTAGCTACATAAATGGTGCAAAAAGTGTTTTTTTGTTTGTTTGATGAGAATTTACAAGCCAACCTGCTGACAATGTATAGCAGATTAAATATCTGTCGAACACCGAGAAACAATTTAAAAGATTCATTCGCTCGTATAGTTTCTACTGGCCGGCGGTCGGCGCGATCTATTGGCGTGCTTATATCGGTGAAAGTGGATTCTCAAACTCCCGTCTTAGCTCCGCTGTAAAGACTGGCTCTGACCAAGAGCACTCGCTTGTAATATAACTTCTATGAACACTGCATTAGTTTGAATGAATTTAGTATTAGAGTGCACACAGTCATAATGTTACAGCTTCGAACTTTCAAAAGTGACAGCCGGGTATTGGAGTATAGGCTTGTACCATAAAGTGTAAACAAGTTCGTAGCCGATATATGACAAAAGACATTCATCTATATATTTTTTTTGATTGCGCGTAATTTTAAAGTAATGCCTAAAATTTAATGTCGAATTGTTTGTTTTAAATACGATTACCCCTGGTCAGTACCTGATATAAGAGAGCATTGTCAAAAAAAGCGTTCGTGTCTGCTCTAATTTCGCACACGTTAATAATATTAACACGTCACGCGCCGCTGTAAATTACTTCCAATTTTTATCAAAACCGGTTTTACACTTCCTATCAGTGCGGTTTCGTATCGCAAAACCTTTGGTAGGTACTTGTAACTAACTCTATTTTCGTTTGGTCATAACGGTTATTTAATTCTAGCTTAACGGACCTCGATTCCTAGGAATGCAGTTTTTATTTTTCAAAGCTGTGTATTGAAATTAATTGGGTATCACTAATGAAGGAAATTGCAGACTTTATTCCAGGCCATTTTGCTTAGAGTAGAAAAATACAGTCAAGTAGAAATACCGTTTATTTCGACGACAAATTTCGAATCCACGCTACAGCACTGCTTTACGCACCGCCACCGCCAAATTATAATAATCGCAAGGTTTTTTTCATATTATACATAGAAGATAATACAGCTGTACCACTAGTCACCGGGCACCAGGTCCCATTTTTGTCACGACTTAACTCTAGGCGTGTGTCGGTGAATGGTGAATCCAAATCTTCTCGAAACAAAAATCGCTTAATCTTGTGTTCAAAATAAATATATATCCAACAATTTTAAGGTATGATTTTTTATTTTATAGAAGTAGCAAACGAGCAGTCAGTCCACCTGATGGTGAGCGGTTACTGCCGCACATGAATATTTGTAATTAGAATC